>CAJUYI010003978.1:1863-20421 GCA_910591695.1 Galerucella pusilla | reverse complement strand
ATTTGCTCCCGAATTTTTGGCATCAAGTTCCTGGACACCCTGTATTTGTTCCTTTGAGTTTTTTACTTTGTCTAAGTATCTCCATTTTCTTGTTGCTCCTCACTAATCTTAATAATATCGGTCTATTGACTCCATTTATTGGTTTTCCAATTCTTATGACATCATCAATATCATCTTCTGCATTAAACTTTACTTCTAATGCATTTATTACCTGCCCTATTTTCTCTATTGTTTCTTCATTTCTTTCATTCTCTCTTTCCTCTATTCCTTTTATTATTAGGTTTTTTCTTTTAGTTTCACGTTCCAGAGACGTAATTTTGACGCCTTGTTTTTCAACTTTTTCTTTCAACTTCTCGTTTTCTAGTTTTGTTTCTTTTAACTCATTAATTACTTGTTCTAATTTCTTGTCCATCTTTTCCATATTTGTATTCAAAGTCTCTAGTATGCTTTGTATTTTTTCTACGTTTTTTTCCATTTTTTGTTTGTTTTGTTTATTTATATTTACTAGCGTCAAAAGCTATTCCGCCTCGACGGCTCGGAGAATTCGCTTTTATCCAGTATTTGTAAACCTCTACTTTATACACAATCCGACAACGCCGCAAAATATTCTATCGAAGTTTGTTGGCTTATCTCTGCTACTTTTATTTATATTATCAATTAACCTATTTCTTTGTCCAATGATTGTAATCACTTATAATTAATATTTTGTTGTAAAAACTACTATTTTTTTTTCACTACACCAGGATTCGTAACTAAACAACACTATAACGACTTTTACGTAAATTATTTATCACCACAAGTCCCAAATTTTGAGATTATTGCAAGAGAAAAACAAAGTACGTATTTATTACTTTTATGCCACGTTGCCATTTTCGTTGATATAAGCTAAGAAATTAGATAGCACTTAGAACCTTTGAGGAGGTATTGGCGACGCCATTTAGAACCATTTTAAGAAAATACTCAGAATATTTAGATTTTGGTACTTAGTGCCTTTGGTACTTCCACTCTTCAGTTGTCAAATTTTTCTTCCTAGTAACATTGATCATTTTCGAAATACTTGACCTGTCACCCAAAACAAACAATGCTAATATGAGTTATGGCAATTATCAAGATACTTGGTTGATTAATGAACACTAACTTCTGTATACATAGTTAAGTAAAACTCAGTGATTATCAGCTATATCGAAGAATTTGTATGCATAGAAAGTGTGTGGGAATAAACGAACATTTATCACTCAAACACATAAAGCTTCAATAGCTCTTACTTAACTTGGAAGGTGATTATAAAAATGAGAAATAATTTTATATGTTTGACATATATATTTTTACTTGACAGTTGTTTATTAGCAACACAAAAAACAATATCACGTTAAAAATTAAACATAACTCCCGCCTTGGACGTTTTCTGGAAGAAAACTCCAACTCAAACAAAACACTATCTACGCTTCAGGCGCTCAACACAATACTTACAGCTAACACAAAAAGGTTCAACAAATAAAATAGCTAACCTAATGACAAAGTCTTAAGATTTAACACTAAACAAATCTAGTCAGCATCAGGAAGGGGACATACCTTCGCTATGGACCTAAGAAACGTTCCATCTGATGTTTTGACTCTAATTAAACGAACTTTGCAGTCTGAGCCCTCAAGAATTTCAATAATTCGCGCGAGAACCCACTTGAGAGGAGGCAAGTTATCCTCCTTTAAAAGAAATAATTGATTAACTTCCAGATTTCGTTTTTGATTGGTCCATTTTGGCCTTTGCTGAAGTCTATTCAGATATTCAATGGACCATCGTTTCCAAAATAATTGTTTGAATTTAATACACTTTTGATACATTGTCAATCGATTTTCTGTTATATTACTCAAGTCTTTGTCTGGGAATGCTGAAAGATTGTCGCCAATTAAAAAATGTCCCGGTGTTAAAGGGCTTAAATCGGTAGGATCATTCGATAAAATGCTAAGAGGTCGTGAGTTCATAACACCCTCAATGCAAACCAATACTGTCGAAAATTCCTCAAAATTTAAAACTGTTTCTCCAATAGTCTTGATTAGATGATGCTTAGCACCCTTAATCGCAGCCTCCCAAAGGCCGCCCCAATGTGGTGAGAGAGGTGGGATAAATTTCCACTGAATCTCGTTTTTGGACAAAAATTTTTCAATAGACTCAATGTTACTTTTGGCCTTGAAAAATTCGTATAAAGCTTTCAAATGGTTACTGGAGCCAGAAAAATTAGTGGCATTGTCAGAATATATTACCGAGGGATTACCCCGTCGGCCTATAAAACGTTGTAATGTGAGTAAAAATTGTTCAGTCGATAAGCCCGACACTAATTCTATGTGAACGCACTTAGTAGTCATACATACAAATATAGCAATATATGCCTTAACTTTGGGTGCTTTGCGTAAATTCGAGGTTTTGATTAAAAATGGACCCCCAAAGTCCACACCGACTTTTAAAAAAGGACGATAAACTGAAACCCGATCTTTAGGTAGGTCTGACATGATTTGCTCGGCACACTTAGCTTTAAATTTAAAACAAGGGATGCACTTGTGAATTATGCGTTTAACAGCTCTTAGACCGTCTAAAGGCCAATAACGTAGTCTAAAGTTACTTAACACGGTTTGAGGACCGGCATGATATAATTTAAGGTGCTCTCTTCTTAGCATCAAATCAACAACGTGACATTTAGCAGGCAGTAACACTGGATGCTTCTGTGCAAATGGCAGATCAGCATTTGACAATCTCCCGCCAACGCGGATTAATCCTTCCAAGTCAATAAAGGGATTTAAAGAATTAAACTGTTTGTTTCGAAGGACCTTTTTATTTTTTAATAAATCTTTTTCTTGAGAAAAATAATGTAGTTGCAAAACTTGCAACATTACCTTTAAAGCATGTTGTAATTCATCTACCTTTAAGGGACCAAACCTTTTGTCATCTTTATGGTTTGAATTATGTAAAAAACGGAGACAGAATGCAACTATACGTTGTATCTTTTGAAAATCTGAAAATCTATTGAAAATACTTAACATATAATTTTCGGTAGAGGTTGTACTCATAACAATTTTTCGTTCCTCAGGAACTTTTTGAACATTATTGACGTTTGACTGAAATGAGTTTATATTAAAATTAACATTTTTCAAGTGTAAGGGACCTTGCCACCACATATTATTAGAAATGAGTTCTTGCGCCATCATACCTCTAGATACATAATCAGCTGGATTTTGTTTGGTAGGAATGTACCTCCAGGTGTGCAAAGCTGTTAGTTCTTGAACTGAAGAAACTCTATTTGCGACGAATATATTCCATCTACTTGGATGTGATTCTAGCCATGCTAACGAAATTTGGGAATCTGTCCAAAAATTAACGCTGGCTATTTGAAAGTTATTTTTGAATACATCTAAAATACGATGGGTGGTTTTTGCTGACAACACACATGCGCATAATTCCAATTTTGGAAGAGAAATTGTTCGCAAAGGACAAACTCTAGATTTGGCACAAATAAGATGACAAGAAACACTGTTGTTTTCATAAACAGTTTTTAAATATATATAACACCCGTATGCCCTTAAGCTTGCATCTGAGTAAGAATGAATCTCAATTCGCTTGATATTTCGATTATTAATTAAACATCGTGGAATTTTTAAATCTGATAATTCAAGAATGTTTGTGGATAATTCAATCCATTCGTTACGCAATTCTAAATTTAAGCAGTCGTCCCAGTTTGAATTAGATAACCAAAGTTTCTGCATAAAAATTTTGGCCGTTATGACAATTGGAGCAACAAGCCCCAACGGATCGTAGATCTGAGCTATGATAGCTAAAACATTTCTTTTTGTGACTGGATTTACATTTATGCTCTTGGGCAAAGAAATGGAGAAGTGATCTAATTTTGGCTCCCAAAAAACACCCAGTACTTTATTGGAGTTACTCTCGGAATTTATAGAGTAGTTTTTAAGTTCAGTTTCTGAGGTAAAATTACGCATAAACTTCATGGAATTTGAACACCATTTATGCAGTGTAAATTGGCCTAAATTGAGTAATTTTATTAATTGGGTTTTTAGTTCACAGAGCTCCTCAAACGAGTCAGCTCCCGCCAAAACATCATCAACGTATGTTTGAGTCTTAATTGCTATAGATGCCAACGGAAATTCCTCTTTATACATGTCTGCCAATTCAGCGAGACAACGAGTGGCTACATAAGGCGCAAAGTTTGTTCCGTAGCTAACAGTCAACAATTCGATGCATTTAATATCATCCGTTATACTTTCTCTCCATAAGATATTTTGTAAATAAATGTGATCAGTATTAATTAAAATTTGCCGGTACATCTTTTCGATGTCTGCAACAACTGCAAAAAGATAAACTCTGATGCGACACAAAATATCAAATAATTCTGGTTGAACAACAAGCCTTTTTAGACAAATGTCATTTAATGAATATCCTGAGGTGGTTTTCATGGAAGCGTCGAAGACAACTCTGAGACGTGTTGTAGTTTTATCATTACGAATAACACAATGGTGAGGTATGAAATATTTGTGGTTATTGTGAATATTTTTAAAATCAAGAGGAATATACCGTGCATGACCTAAGTTGATATATTCTCTTATAAACTCTGAATACTGGTAAAATAATGATTTATTTTGATGCAATCTTTTTTCTAATGGAAGAAAACGTTTTTTGGCATATGAAAAAGATTCGCCTAGTTTAGAACTCTCAACGGGCGATTCAAATGGGATATCCACTTGGAATCTACCATTTTCTAAAATTTTTGTAGTATTCTTAAATATTTGTTCAGAAAGTTCATCCTCACTTGATAAGATATGTCCTTGTGACACATCTTCAACTGCCCAGAATTTCTGCAGCAATTTATCGATTTGATTGAAATTAATAAATAAAGAATGCGAGGAAACTTGTTCACATGAAATGAAATTTGACAACATTGTTGAGGATAGGACACCTCCTACCACCCAACCAAGGTGGGTATTTTGTAAAATGGGTAAGTTGTCCCCAAGGTTAATCAAACCAGGTAAAAGTAATGAATAATAAACATCTGCACCCAATAATAAATCTACATGATCTGGAACATCAAAATTTGAGTCAGCCAAGACAATACTACAAGGGATCTCTAATCGATTTGTTTGTAAAGGAAATTGAGGCAACTTGGAGGAAATAAAATTTGTTACTGAACAATTTACTTCAAATATTTTAGTTGGGTCAACTTTTGAGAATAATTTAATATCGACTCCTTCACTTACTTGCATGCGACCTGATACACCACAAATTAACAAATTTTTATTATAGGTAGGGTATTGGAGTTTTTTAGCTAATTTATGTGTGATAAGTGACACTTGAGACCCACTATCAAGCACTGCTCTGGCAGATATTAAATGACCATTGTTGTTTGAAACATGTACGGATGCAGTTGCCAATAAAATATGAGATTTTTGATTTATAAAAAGGCTTGACATAGCGTTAGATTGTTCCCCAAGCATGTCACTTGTAGAAGCTTGAACAGCCTCCGAATTTTGTGTTTGTTCTATGTTAGAAGCTTGATCTGAATTACTACTCGAGTTATTCATAGGATAACATTTTTGTCTGTGATTGGTAAGCCCACGATTGGAGCTAAAACTCGTATTTTGTTGAGCATTTCTTGAATTATTTTGAGACTTATTAAGATTTGATGAATATTCGACAGAATTTCCCGCATGTAATAGGGTATTAGGAGCTTTGCCGCAAATAGGACAATTCTTCCACTCACATTCACTGACATGGTGTGGAGAAAAACATTTTAAACATAATTTGTTTGAAAATACAAACTGTTTTCTTTGATTTAATGTCAACTCTTTAAATTTAAAGCATTTAAGCATGTTGTGATTTGACATTTTACAGAACAAGCAACTTAGCTTTTTATCTACATTAGCAAAGTGAGAGTTTTTACGAGGCAACTCTGGCGAAACTAAATTTTCAGCAGCCTGACATCTCTTCTCAACGAACTTGAGGAAACCATCTAGAGTAGGTAAAAGAGTAGGACCTCTTTCCAACTCATACCCACGTCTAGTGTTAATGTCTAATTTTTGGGACAAAATATACACTAAAATTAAATCCCACTCGGCTATAGGAACATTCAAATTTTTCAAGCACTCAGTGTGCTGTTTGACTGAAACAACAAAATCACGCAAATTCATCGAATTACTTTTATTTATTGATGGAACGTCCAATAGGCCCTTGATGTGAACGTAAATATTCGCTAACTTATTTTCATACCTTTCTTTGAGTATGTCAATTGCTACTGACAAATTAGAGGCAACTAACGGTAAATTTGCAATTAATTTTTGAGGTTCACCCAGTAAATTTGATTTTAAATAAATAAGTTTTTGTATTTCTGCCAAATCATCATTGTCTAGAACAAGGGCTTTAAAAATGTCATAAAAACTATTCCAACTTTGGTGAGCACCTGCAAATTTGTCAATAACAATTTCAGGCATCTTAGATTTAACCTCTGTTTTAACATTAACATTTTGTGGAAAATTTGGCTGATGACTTTGTTGGTTTTTAGGAGAAGAGCAATCAATCAAAATTTTTAATTGAGTTTTTAAAGAGCAATATTTTTCTTCGTAGTCACTAGGATCTCCAATTTTTTCAACATCTGTCTCAGATACCTCAATGACTTCCTGAGACTCACAAAATTTCTTGAAAGAAGTTTCAAGTAGCTCTAACCTGGTTTCATATTCAAATGTATGCAATAAATTGCCTGCATTTGCTTTGATAAAACTATCTATCCTGGTGATGCTACTTTTGGCAGTTCTACGAGCGGTATGCGCTTTTAGTAACAAAGCATCCGAATCCATGTTTGATTACAAATATATTGGAAAGATCTGACCTGAAAGAATCCTTGACACCAATTCACAATCAGTCCAATTGATTCACGAAGCAGCTTGCCATACCATATTCCAATTTCTGAGTTTGACAATTAAAACTATTTGCTGGTTTTTTTTTGCCGAATCCGGCTCGATGAGGTACCAAATTTATGTGTGGGAATAAACGAACATTTATCACTCAAACACATAAAGCTTCAATAGCTCTTACTTAACTTGGAAGGTGATTATAAAAATGAGAAATAATTTTATATGTTTGACATATATATTTTTACTTGACAGTTGTTTATTAGCAACACAAAAAACAATATCACGTTAAAAATTAAACAGAAAGTTTTTCGAAAGCTGTAGTTTCTGCCAATTTTTTGCTGCTGACAGTCTTTGCTGATAATTATTCATCCTACACCTCAATTTGGCAAGTCTATTGCTTGATCGATTACTTTGGCATACAAAAGTTTTTTTAGTTGTCAAATTTTTCTTCCTAGTAACATTGATCATTCGAAATAATTGACCTGTCACCTAAAACAAACAATGCTAATATGAGTTATGGCAATTATTAAGATACTTGGTTGATTGATGAACACTAACTTCTGTACACATAGGTAAAGCTTAGTGATTATTAGCTATATCGAAGAATTTTTATGCACAGAAAGAAATGATGGATTATAGAAAATTTACAGATTCAATACTTACTTTTGGGTGTGAGTGATAGTACCTTTTTCTGAACTTGATCCTCACAAATATTTGTAGTAGCTACAACTTCGTGATGTTTTTTCAGATTTTCTTCTACTTTGTGAAAGATACAGGATGGCTGATGGATATCAGAAAATGAGTAATTGTGAAAAAAATCAAATTATGCTCCCGTTATAACATTACCTATAGCATCAACAAACCTTCGTTTAGAAGGTATTTCCAGCATCCTGGCAGCATGGTCTGGAGTATCAGCAACCGAAATAAGAGATTTTTGTAGATAATTGAATCCATCCTGGGACGCAGCATTTTTCCTGTTTTTATTGGTGATGGTTTACATCTCTATACATCAAGAAGCAATATGTTGCGATAAAAAATGTATGAAAAATAATTGATTAAAAAAACACTCAATTAACACAGCAGCAAAGAACAGAACACAACAATCAAACAATAAACCACAATAAATTATTATTGATTAAACAAATTCAAACTTCACAATAAATAAATAATAGATACAATATGAATGCAAAAAAGACAATATAATATTCTTATAAAATTTTAATTGTAGTGTGTGTCAATTATTATTTGCCTCAACAGTCTTTTTAGTTGTACATTTAAGAAATGGTAATTTTTCCTATTTACATTATTATATATCGTCGGCGAAACCCGAAAATTGGACAAATTTTACAGGGGAGACCAAAAACACGTTGTTTAAATATAGGATAGGCAAATTCTTGTTATATTTGAAATATAGTCTCTATGTAGGGTAATTGGTATTCCCAAATACTGGCCTACCGTAAAGCGGGGCGACTTGATACACTTTTTCGAATATCCTACAACCTATTGCCCCTTATTTGCCGATCTGACTCAAACAAAAATTATTTTAGATTACTTTGGGGTTGTGGCTATCGGGCACAACAATTAAAAAAGTTGTACCCCCCTCCACTCCCGAGAAAAAAAATATGAAAGACCTATTTTCAAGTCGCCCCACTATGGGGCGACTTGAAATTTGCCTTTATTTCACATTCTAATTGCTAGTAGGGACCCAATTAAGGCGACATGAAAGTCGCAATAACTGATTTTACAGGTCAAACAAAAAAAATATATATTTTTTTATTGTTTTACAAAAAAAACATTTCTTCATCCCATATTTATTATAAAAATTAAAAAACAAAACGTGCTACATTAACAAAATAACTTAAAATAAACATTCTTTGGGATACCTAGTAGAAACTACAAAAAAATAATGAAAATCAAATTTGATTGATACTTAATAATACAAACTAATTAAAATGTATCCTTAAATTTTAACTGCCCTCGGCGTAATATTTCATATTTCGACAGTTTTTGTTTAATTTCCTTCTGCTCCACAAGTCCGATATCTTCTACCAAGGGAAAAATATAGGCATCAGGTATTTTATCACTTAACCTGAGGAATGTGCATAGATAAGAGCTATTTTCGCAGTTTATTATTTTTGCAACATATTGCTTATTGGTACCAGCTTTAGTTTTTAAGTCAACGTAAATAAAATCGCCTGGTTTAAAATCTGTCAAGACAGAAGAATTTTGTATAGGTAACGTATTATTAATTCCATCGGTGTCCATGTTGCCTTCTAAATCGGAAAACGTTTCTGGGTCCAGATCCATGTCGCTGTCAACGGTTAAATCTTCTTCATCCACGTCACTTTCAGAAGAAGATGATAACCTTGCGGCTGATTTTTTCTTTGAGTTTTTATTTTCATTTGGCTTTAATGGGACTAATGGCGCTAGGTCTTCCTGCGAAATGCTTTTACCTGCTTCAACAGCTAATTTTTTCTTCCTACCAACAGATGTTGCTGCACCAAACCTAGATTTTTCAAACACTTCTTTTAGTGATTCTGCCATTGCATCTTGTTCTTGTGTTCTTTGATTTTCTGTTTTTGGTAGCTTGCTTAAAATTTTCTCTCTATTCAATGGTAATAGACCTGTCGCTTCAAAGCCTGATTGAATATTTTTTTCCATAGTATCTGAAAGTCTGTTTATTGCCTGTCTTAATAATCGTGGAAATACTTCTTTTCTTACGGTCCCTTTATTATGTTTTTTCCATTCTTGAAGTATCTTTTTCCAAGCGGTCTTAATTGGCCGAAAAACACAAACATCTAAGGGCTGCGTAAGATGCGTACTGTATGGGGGCAAAAGGATAAAACGAATGTTATTCTCCGTACATTTCGAAATAACATTGGCCGAAATGTGGCTTGCTAAATTATCTCCAATCAGAACTTCAGGACCCGGTGGCAAAGATCGAAAATATGGCAATACTACGTTGTTGAACCAATCTTCAAAAATATTGGTGTCGAACCATCCAGTACGGGAGCGATTATATCTGGCTCCGGTTGGTCCTGATTCCGTTTAAGTGCTCCATAAGTGGTCTGCTTTATAGACTATGTAGACCGGAAGCATAAATCCTGAAGCTGAACAAGCGAACATGACGGAAGTAGCTGCTTTAGATGTATCCATTACCTTCTCCGCTCTTTTAGAATTTCTACGAACGATCACTTTTACGCGGCCGGGATCGTCTGTAAAATTTGTCTCGTCGTAATTTACTATCGCGTTGGGTTGAACATCTTTTAGACTTCCTGATAAGTGGTCGAAATATTTATTAATACTATCAGGGTAAACTTTGGCTCTACTTTCCTTGATTGATTGAGACAGTCTTTTGGTCAGCTGCTCTTTATGTCGATTTAGAAACTTTTGCAGCCAGGTTTCGCCAGGCCTGTTGTCGCGAAATTGTGGCAATTGTTTTCCACTTCTGTCCATGTAGGATTTTACTATTTCTTTTATGTCGTTTGAATCACAGGGATAACCCCAGTCCGCTGCAATAGATATATATCGAACCAGGTAGTTTTCCTCTTCGATCGACATTGCAGTTTGACCTCCAATTGATTTTGTATGTAGCCCTTTAGCTTTTCTATATAAAGTTATAAAAGGAATTTCATATTCCTCACTTAAATCCTTTAAGTTTTCACCTTGCTGATGTAGCTGTGATACCCGCTGAAGGGTATCTTCGCTATAGTCCCGATATTTCCGACTTCCCGTCTTTCTTTTGTAGGTACGCACCATTTTTCAAGTCGCCCGTGAAATTACACACAAAAATAAAATGATACGCCACTGACAAACAAGAGAGAAAAATTAGACTTTTAGGTTATAGTGCAATTGTCCAATAAATAAGTAACCATAAAAAAATACGGCGCTAGTCCAGACTTTTTAGGGAGTTCTGAACAATGGGAAGTTTGCAGGTTAAAAAAAAAATACAAAAATCTTACCTTTTTTTTGCGATGCACAACACAATAACAAAACGTAAACAACTCGTACCGCAACATAAATTCAACTAGGAAGCATGTTAGGCATAGATACCGCCTTATTTGAACATTAAAATTTCGACCACCAGAGCGCAGCATCTGTTTTAAACAGAAAGAGCAAAATTTTTCAAGCTGCCCCGGTGTTTTCAAGTCGCCCCGTTTTACTAGTCTTTTTTAGGAATTTCAATTTCTCTACTGGACTTACACAAGTTTCGATAATTTTATGAAAATTAATTTGGGAGCTACACAAATTGCGGTAATTTAATTGTTAGAAGTATCCATCTCAAAAATTAAATGAAAACATATAAATATATAAGGTCGTCAATGTATTTTCAGATTCAAAAAGAGAAGAAGTTCCATTAATATCGATGATTTCCTATTCGCGAAAACTGCGAAGTGGGCGACATCTGTTAGTTCTACATCGAAACTTTAATAGCGGTGAACAACAAAGCCAGATTATACTTTGGCAAGTTTATCTGAAACCGTGAAAGGAATGCAGTCGAAAACATACGACATTGCCACGTTTAACTATAAAAAAATAGAAGAACTGATTATGTAGTGATAATAATTATAAATGGGTCTTTTTATTATTAACAATATTAAAAGTATGATTGAACGTTAATTTTATAATGTGCTTGTTTCCTTGGATTTATTCTATTAACATTATTTTCCAATTTATTAATATTAAAAGAGAACACTTTTCCAAATTTGTTATGGGACTCTTAAAGTTCTGGCAACGTTGTACGAAAACCATAATGACCACACCCTCCGATTACATAATTGGTGATTTTTATCGACCAGGTGACTTCTTATTAGCAAGCGCGTGCGTATGTTCTTCCCTCTCACTTCGTCAATTGACTGATATTGATTTATCCAGTGGTGTTCGTATTGTCAGTTACCTTTGTAATTTCAGTTTTACTTGGTAAAATAGGTACCGTACGCCATTTGTACGTTTGACAGATATACGCCATGTTTTTCCTCGCCTCTTACCGACGCCCCGTAGCTTTAGATAAACTTGCCAAACTATACATGCACCTATATAGGAATATCGATTTATTAAAATAGATAATAAATTAAGCAAAACACAAAAAATAACATGTGGGGTTCCTCAGGGAACTGTGTTGGGTCCCTTGCTATTCACTATTTATTTAAATAATCTATTTTTACTGGAGAAGGATGGCCAAATAATCAGCTTTGCCGATGATACGGTGGTAATATACAAAGACACAAATTGGTATAACCTGAAACTGAAAATTGAAAATGATTTCACAAAAATAAAATCCTGGCTAGATAATAGACTTTTATCAATAAATTTTAAAAAGACATTTCACTTACCATTCAGTAGTTTTGAAGCTTCAGTTCCGGACTATGATATAATCATTCAGAATTCATTCGCTATAAGGCCCACAAATAAAATAAAATATTTAGGAATTATGTTGGATTGTTGTTTAAAATGGAATATCCATGTGGACTATCTGATACAAAAACTAAGATGCATACTGTATAGATATAAAAAAATAGTAGAATATCTGAATCCAAGAGAAAAAATCATAGTGTATCAGAGTCTTGTTGAATCACATTTGAGATATGGTATCATGGGTTGGGTGGTGTTTCAAAAACATATTGTAATATGTTACAAGTGTCCCAAAATAAATTTTTAAGAATCCTCTTGAACAAACATCGTAGATATCCCACGGATCTACTGTTTTCCGAAACAAAGTTACTTGACATTCGACAGTTATTTTATATGCAGGTCAACATATGGCAATACTCGAACAAATACAAACTACAAAAAAACATCCATACTTATGAAACAAGAAATAGGCAAAAATATGTTGCACCTGCTATGAAGAAAAATATCGGACAAAGGAGTTGTTCATACCTGGGAATAAAGTTTTATAACAGCCTACCAGAAGATGTAAAAAGTGAGAATACTATAAGAAAATTTAAAAAGAGGCTTATAACACATATCAAAAGTAAATCTAGGAAAGAGACTCGTGAGTTGATTGAGATCCAATAATGGTAATGATAATAATCATAAACAAAACTGCACAAAAGCACACATCTTTTGGTTGGATTGCTGTAATAAGTTTTGGTGAATTATAATTGAATGATACTGTCTTTTTTCTTCAATACAAATTTACCTTTATTTTATTTTTATTGTTTTCTGGTATCTTTCAACATATCAAAGTTTTAACTTTTCGATATTTTAATTGTATTTTAATTGTTCTTATATTTAAACACACCTTAGGTGATAGAATAATGTGCGTATTGTATTAAATTTATTATTTATTGTAGATATGTAATTTTGTGATACCACGTACAACATCTTCTGTGGGTTCTTTAATGTTTATTGTATTATATTGTGTTGTATTTACTGTATGTTACTTGTTTTAATAAACATTCATTCATTCATTATGTTGTTTTCACATACATCGAGGCTTTATTTGAAGTTTTTAGTTTAAATAGCAAAATAGTGTATGTATTTAAAGTACTTTTGTAAGGTATAAACAAATATACATCCAACAGGTGCATAACAATAACGTGATAAAAGTGGTTAGGCTAGTTACTAGTAAAGGCTAGTGCAGTTAGTTAAAAGTGGCTTGAAAAACTTATGTATGTTTATATCTCTGTGGAAAGATGGCTAAACCATATATGTCAATTTTTGTTAGTTTTCAGGAGAGCAGTTTAAAGTTTCAAACTCAATTATAAATTCAGGGATAAAAGTATTTGTTAATGTTTTTTAGAAATTGTATGTAAAGCTGGAAGAAGTTCCAAGGTGTAAAGTATGAAAATAGTTGGTTTTCCACATTCTGAAATACTTTTGATATTTTGATCATATATGGTTATGCCATCTTATGATTTCATCATTTCATTCATATATTGAAATGGAAAAAAGGAAATATAAAACAAGATTTGTGAACCTAATGATAATTTAATTTTTCCTCAAAAGTACAAATTGCGTTTTCATCTCCAAACATAACAATCTAATCGTCAGAATCAGAATCTAAAGTATCACCACCTAATTCATCATATTCCTTTGCATTGGAAGTGGTTGGCAAATTCTGATGAAAGGCATGGCAGTCTACAAACTGGAACCAGTCTCGAGGCACCATTATTTTGAAATCATTCGAAATGTGTTTTTTGCACCTTTCAATTCTAGCGTTGTCACTGTCACACTCAAGGCGTGTGTGCCCTGGCAAAAGGAATTTCTGATCAATTGTTTCAATACTTGGTTTCATCTGAATGGCATATAGAAACATAACCGCCATATTGATATTGCGGTTTTGTCCTCCGCAAGTGTCAGAATATGTTGTGACATGCTGAACGGTCTCTGATAAAGTCAATAATTTTTTGTAAAGGCATGAAGCAATTTGGTCAGAACCTCTGCCTCCAATTACTTCGTACCACATGAAACAAACAGATGATTCAGTGGAGGAACAGTCACGAACAGTAAGATTGTACACAGACAGCAAACGTTTATAATAAACTATATTTGTGGATAAGTACGGGGCCGGCAGGACTTGTTGCAAATCAAAAACCAGTACCCTGTTTGTTTCATCGTTTTTAGCTGCCTCTTTGTCTTTTCTTTTGGTTTCATAAGCCTTATTAGCTTCTTCAATGTGATTCTCTTGAAGTTGGTTCAGTTTTTCTTTATCTGCTTCAGTGGTAGCACTCTTCTTTAGAGCCTTAAATTCGTCACATTTACGACATGTGTCGATATAAGGCTGTTTGAAACGATATCCAGTGCTATTGAAAACATCACGAAAAACATCGTTTCTTGCAGATTTTATGTTCCCTTTTTTTAATCGATTTTCTTCATACTCTTTGTGCATTTGACGTATGGTTAGGTGGCTTGGTGAAAATATCTGATTGGCGTTATCTCTTCTTGCGTAGTGACTTTCATGTCGTGGATATTGGTCAATAAATTCTCGAATTTCATTCCGTTCCTTGACCAACTTATTTGAGGGTACATGCTGTCCTCTCATATCTGTTTTTATGAATCCATCCTCTGATAATTTGAGTTTTTTAATAAACAGATTTAGCTGGTTTGGCGTTATTCCGTGCAAATTGATGAAAAAACTTTTGCATACAACTATTTTTTGAGAACCTAGATGCACTGAGTAAGTAACAGTTATGGCTCGATCGTGCTGCTTCCCTCCTTTCGTACCTCTACCTTTCATTTGATATTTGCATTTTGAAACTAGACCAAATCATATTCTGTTGTTCAGGGGTGCAGTTTTGAAAACAATTTTTTATGCAGCACTTTGTTACGGGCTCAAATTCTTTAGCTGGGCACAAGACTCCTTTTCTATTTCTATAGGCAAGGCCTAAATCTTTTTTCTTAGTTTCCTCTTCACGTTTTCTGACACCTCTTTCTTTTTCTGCTGGTAGTTTCTATCACATGAGCACCATTATCAAGCTCTTCAGAACTATCTAAATCCTTGTTTTCACTTTCAGGGATGATATCTTTTGCGTCGTTTTGTGAAATATCTGAAATTAATTAAAAATTATGCGAAATTAGGTAATTTTATCATTTTTTACAATCTAAAAACGAACCATTGGAATCCTCTAAGTTGCTGGAACCACAAGTTTCAATTATTATTCTCGCTAGTCTGTTTGAGCCATCATCTTCTGGATGCCAGTCAGGATCTTTATCAGAATCATCTTGATCCAGGCCACATGTTTCATTTGATCCGTTATCATCATTCTTTAAAATATAACAAACATCCAAATAGATGAACCCTCAGAATTTAAATTACCGTATTAAAAATGTTTAACTGTAATGTTAATAATAACTTACCAAGTCAAAGAGATCCACATCAAATATTGCGTTACTAGAAACTGGTATGTCCTCTTTATTTATATCAAAAATTTCCTCATCAGCATTTGGTTTTGGATTCAGACTAGAGTAAACTGTTTGCCGGTTAGAAAAGCTATTTTGAATATTGTAGTTTCCTAGATTCCCCGTATTATTTTCATCCTTTAAATATACATCTAATTTAAGACCAAAGCTGCATGTATATACAATAACACTTACCATATTTGAATAAAGGTCAATCATTTCAACTTTAGTTAATTCCGACAAAGTTGGCTTCGAAAGATATGATATTTGTTCTGGATTTTCATCATTTAAGAACAGGTCTGATCTTTCGCCAGAGACGGCAACTTCATTTATTATAATTTTTTTATTATCATTATTTTCGATTGGAGTTTTACAGCAGTGTACAATTAGCAGGTTTCGAGATATAAAGTTTCCACCGCACTTCTCACAAATCATATTTCAACATAAATCCTAAGCAAACACCGTTCAATAAAAACCACAATCAACATACACAGAATGTTTTATTTTCTCGTGAATTCAAAAAGGAGGTTTCTAACATGTACTAACACGCTTTAGGCCTTCCTCATACGACCACATGCCGACAACTGGAAACAATTGGTAGGTGGCAAAAGCAAGCAGATCAACATATCGCTCCAGAATCTGTTGAAAAGTATAAAGAAAGAAGATGGCAAAACCAAATATGATTACATATAGGTAATGGCCATCTTGAAGAAAATTAAGTGTTGGGTTCATGGGAGGAAGTAAAAACATATATGCCATTTAGTTTTGCCATCTTTGAAATGAACGCTATCAGTATGAATGGTGATGTCAATATACAATACATCAACATATAGTTTATTGCCACCTGCTTAAACAAACTGCAGTCATCGATTTATAAGGAGACAATAATAGGTATAAGGCATATATGGTATTGCCAAAGTAAGTCGTCGCTTTTTTCAACATATTTGTTTTTGACACTTTTCAATTAGACAACACAGCAGTATATGTAGCATACCTTATTTTGCCATCTTCTAGATCTCATTACGACAATCTTATAGGTGTAAAAATCTCGAAACGGAAAAATTTTGACATATATGCTTTTGCCATCTTACCACAGATCTATAAACTGGTAGTTTCGTTCAGATATTGAAAGGTTGTTTTGTGCCCAGATTAGCCCAGGCAGCATAAAGAAGTCGATAGAAATCACAACCAAATACCTACCTAATGTTTTAGTTCAGCTATTTTTATAAAAATTTAAGATACCAATTGAGTAACCTATCTTTTCTAGGTTTAGGTAAAGATGCAAGTTATTCATAAGTCAATAGAAACATAATCTAGGAAAATATGTTCTGTACCACAGTCATAGAGATAGTAATAAGGAAGGAGACGACATCCAGTGTTAGATTCCATATGTACATGTGGAATCAGTGGGCGTGGCTAAGTATGGTACGCAACGTATTTCTGCACAGAACCGGATTTGATATTTTTCGATATATGAATTTTTAGTATCGATAATCGATGTAATGCAGTGAATCCTTTTTAATATTTGTAATACACCCCTGCATATTATTTATCTTACCTGTGGAACGTTATTCCCGAAGATTTCTTAGTATCCACGCCGTCTCGACTGGTACAACTTCTAACAGCACAAGAAACCATTTTAGTCAATCAATTAAAACAAAAGTATCTTCAAAAATGTAATTCACAACACCAACTTCCTCGAAGTAGCATAACCACTATTAGTAGACTCAAATTTGGTCACGCCTGCTATCCTGCCCATCTTAGTAAAATAAATGTACTTGATTCGAACTTGTGTGACAGTTGCAATTGTATATGTGATTTGGATCACATTTTCTTTGAGTGTAAAAAATTTGTACAACATAGAGAAAAAATGTATGGGGAACTAATAAAAATCAATATTCTTCCTCCTTTCAACTTAATGCACCTGTTAGCATTAAACAAGCTGCCTGTATATAACTTATTACTAGGATTTATCAAAGCGTATAATTTAAAACTGTAGTATTAGGAAAATATGATTCCTCTGTTACTTAACCCTAAGTTAATATGTTAATATTTCCTTACCATCCGTGGTCTACCTTTTCTTGTGAGTTAGTCACCTTGAAAGACCCCTGGGTGTGAAATGTCTACCTTTATCCTTCCCAATAATCAAAAAATAAATTTAATACTAGAGTTACTGGCTAAATGGACAATAGTCCCTCGGCCAAAAAAAAAAAAAATGACACTTAAAAATAACTTTGACATTAGCGTCTCCTCCCTTCATTACTATCTCTATGACCACAGTGCTCTTCATATTGTACGAAAGATATATCATTGCATGCCTTTCCAACAGATCCTAAGTTAAGTCGGACCTGGCAAACTGCCTTGAAAATTGGAAAATCTGTGACAAAACATATGTTAGTTTGCAGTGAGCATTTTACAAAGAGTGATTTTACTATAGGTAGGTGCCTAATGTGAAAGTAAAATTTTCAGAAACTACTATAGCTAAACATTATTGTTTTTGGCGACAAATAAAAGACGAAGATTAAAGAAACATGTAATTCCAAGCAAAAAAATTCCACAGATAAGTCATTCAATACCGAAAACAGTAATTGAGCCATTGGTGAGAGAACATTTTTTTTTTAAAACTACCTACCAGGGTATAACTTACTTTTTTATTTTTCTTCATTGAAATTAGGTTTAAAAATAGCATACCTACCTAGTACTCCTAGTAGGTATGGTATTAGTTGTCAAGTTCGATTTTAGTTTTAAGACTGGTTTAAAAATATATATATATATATATATATATATATATATATATATATATAT
>CAJUYI010003977.1:0-20421 GCA_910591695.1 Galerucella pusilla | reverse complement strand
ATACTATACGCTTGATCTATTAGGCCCACTTCATCACTGTATCCCTCACTTTCCATTTGATTTTCCATTTCAAATAATACTCCTCCCAGTTCATATTTTTTGCAAATTTTCATAAATTATCTTAGTCATATTTATTAGAATTTCTACAGGGATATTCTGATCCGCCAGATATTCATCAAACTCAATGACATTGATGAACTACCCATGTAACATCCCTGTTGTGCATCTTTGTCATATCCCGGACTATTCGGGCATTTTCTTTTAGTTTCACTTCATTAAATGATCTATCCGGAATTCTGTAATTATTTTGTATTGTTGCTCTCCTCTGACTGATTGTTATCAACTCATTTTCAGGGGTTTTATTGGGTAAATCCGGATAATGTCTACTACTTCTCTCTGGAATTGTTTTTACATAAGAATTTTCATCGTTACTCCTCGGTACTTGCTTTGCAGCATCGTAGTATGCCAATTTCTGAAAGCTCATAATCTGATTAATTTTCTTTTGTCTTGAAAGCTCTTCACAACCATCTATATTTTTCAGTTGTTCAGTATTTAAGTGATTTTCACTACAATAAATATATCTTTTAGTTTTAAATTCTGTGCATCTTTTCTTGTCATGATCCTCTTTCCCACACATTTCACATCTCTCTTTACTATTGCATTGCTTCGCACTGTGGTTGAATCTAAAGCATTCAAAACAAAGAGTGGGTCTAATATAAGAAGCTACCTTTAATTTATTATTATATATATACCGTGGGAAACTTTTACCAACAAAAGTAAAAATAAATGATCCTGTAGGCACATATGTTATCTCTTGAGTGACCTTATCTTGTACTCCTCTATTCAACCTACGAGCTTCTAGAACCTTATACATCCCTCCCGATTCCTTGCTCTATCCAGTACTTCCTTCCCATCCAATTTACTTCCAACTCCTTTCACCACTCCTTTGCTAGTAAGCAAGGATGCTGGTATGAATGTGTGATATCCCTTCTCTCCCAACTCATCATTTTTCGTTATTCGCATCCATAGGCAGGCGGAATGTCACACATACTCTATTTCTTCCTTTTTTGGCTATATTTTTGATTCCTTTTATTCTTAAATTATGCTGTAGAAGACGGGTCTGGGTTTGGTGAACGCAATACACCTTTAATTTGATTTCACCTGGTTTATTTCATACTACAAAGCTTGAAATTTTAACCTAACCTTAGCCACAGCCACGTGTCTCACACTTTTCGCTCCACTTTTTGAGAGAGATCTTTGGACTGTCGACTGTCACTTGTCCTGTCAGTTACAACACAGACATGGGACACATGGACCATAGAAAAATTAGAAATTTGAAAGAATATTACTACAATTCGGCCAGACCTAATATAAGATCATCTCGATCTTTATAATATAAATATTCATCACTTACAGCTAAACTACAAATCATCATAAACATAACATATTGTGAGCATAGCTATTCATATAGGTACAAAAAATACATAACGCCATAAAAGTTACGAGCATAACATATAACTTAGATTGTCATTTGTAATGTGTTAATTTAAAATTGAAGTAGTGTCACTTCAACTTCCGTTATACTAACATGTGCTCGTGTATTAGACAATTTAAACAATTTTGAAAATATTCAAAATTTAAATACAGTTTACCCCAATCAGGGAATTATTTTAAATTAATGTTATCTTAAGATATTTTACTTTGTGACGTCAATGTGTTGTCGAAAAGTTTCTTGTAACAAATACCTGACGAGTAAGTAATTCTTTACTTATATCTTATTTTACATTTTCCAAGTTTTATTACTTACTTGCAGGTATAGCACTGAAGATGGCTTAATAGCCGAAAGCGCTCTGCGATTGTGAAAAAATTAAATTTTTACACAGAATACAAATATGTTTTCTTGACTATAACAATGAATATGAATAACTCACCATTCTCCATATTTCTTTGATGCAAATTATTATTATTATTAAAACTTGTTAGTTTATAATTAGATGGATACGCCCTATTCTTTCATATTCCTATTACTTGTCGGGGATCTGTCATTTATAAATATTGGCAATCTATAATCTATCATATCTTTATACAACTTAAAAATATAATTCTATCATTTTGTTTCGACGAAACGGGTATTCATCGTATGTACAACTATATTCACAAGTCCGACTCTTTCACCGTAGCAGGTGGTGTCCTATTGAATGGTTAGATTATGTAATCTGACACAAGAACTGATTTTGTGGGGTTATCAATTAGATTACGACATTGGCGCAATGTTATCAAATGTTATATTTTTCAAGTCGAATGAGTTGGTATCAAAATATCCGCATTTGAGTGGTCTTTTATTTTCCATAAGCTGGAAGCATAGTCCTTTCTTGCAATGCTACTCAGAGATAATATACACTGTATGTCCATTCGGAGTTTCTCGAGTAGTTTGACCCCGTTCCACCATCAACTGCTTTGAAAAGAAAAAAAAAAAATGAGTGATGAGAATACGCCAAAAGGTCAGAGAAAAGTTAGGGTGGCATAAGTCAAGAAAATTTGTCACCCAAACTAAAATGCATAGTGACACCATGCAAAGGCTGCAGTCAATAGACAAAAACGTTAAAATAATGGCAACTGCCTTACAAAGCATTAGCCAAAATTTTGAAAGATTTGTGAATTATGCTGTTGAGTAAGGCATCTATCATTATCTGAGTGTTTTTGTTTGTTTACTTCATTCATCATTTTTATTGTTTTCATCCTTTGATAATGTTTATTATAGGCATGTGCCAATATTCCAATGTTTTTTAAACCAGAACTTATTATAAATTTTTTCTCTAATATTTATTTGTAGCTTAGTTTTTTGTTGTTGTTATAATTAAATTTTATTTATTGTTTTATAGGTGGTTGCCAATGTTAGATTGTTTTTTCCTTAAACCAGAACTGATTTTATTTTTTTACACTTGATATTTATTTGTAGTTTTTTTTTAAATTATAATTAAGATTTATTCATTATGTTATGGGCAGTTGCCAATATTGGATTGTTTCCTTTTTAAGCAGAAGGGATTTTATTTTTTTACGCTTTACGATATTTATTTGTAGTTTTCTTATTTTTGTTATATTTTTCTTTTATTAGAAATTGAATTTTAACAAAAAGGTTCTTTTTTATTTATTACAATGAATATTTAATGAATATTCACTAAGGTGTAATCAAACAAGAGTATGGAACAAATAATTTTGAATACTACTTCCAGAACACAGAGAGCTTAACTGAGAACAAACTACTTCCTGGGCTATATGCCCCGACGATCATTGAATTTGATAATTTACAATTATCAAACAAAAAAATTTAATGTGCTAGAGTACTTACTTTTCAGTACAACAGTATGCTAATAGTTGATAATAAAATAAATCCCTGGTATAGCCTTATTTACCTATATGAAAATGAATAAGTAATACCAATTAAAACTAAAGCTTATTATTAAACTTATAAAAAATATAAAACAATTGAAACCAAACTTCTGAAAGACCAGATAAATAAACTTAAAAATAATATAAATCAATTAGTTGACGTCTACGTTGCTGACCTAAACCTAATATGTTTGGAGCAACAAAATTTTTGGCATCTCTGTCATCTACATTATCTTCATCATCTCCTTCCAGCCCATCTTCTTCCAAAGGGATGTTGCCCTGAATGCACTTATTGTGGAGGATTGTGAAAACATTAATGATTCGACCAGCTTTGAACTTTGCTTTGCTAAGACGAAAATATTGTCTAAACTCTTTTTCGGGTAGCTCAAAGACATTTGTCGTGTCTCTTAGATGTCTTCTTTCCATCCTTAGTATTTCTCTTCGATCTTCCTCTTCTGCCTCTTCCATGAAATTTGTTAATACCAAATCCATTTCATCAATCAAATAAAAAAGTAAAAAAAAAAACAACGCAACACAGATTATATAACTACTATAAAATATAAAATGAAATAAAAATGAACGTGCGAACAAAATAAATAATAAGCAAAGACTAAAAACATAGATAAAATATTATATATAAAGAGAACTAAAAAGCAAATATTTCATTGACAATATTGACATTTAGAATGTCTAAATCACTGGTAGATAGGTTAAAAATCGAAAAGTTCCAAAATCCCCCGAAGTGATTACAGATTCAATAGTACGGTAAGATGAGGTGAAATTGATTTTGTGGGGTGAATTTGATAGTTGAACGGAATTTCATTCTAACATTCAAAATACGCGCAAAGTAATCCATGATCATATGGCCAGGGTTCAGTCCAAAGTGAGAGCTTCGAAGAGTATTGTTGTGAGCTCGGTCAGTTGCATAAAACATTGATATATTTTTCACAGAGTCTCGAATATAGTACTTAGGTATATTTAGTGCTAAATCTACTGTGGAAAAAATGTGAGTTTATTACCGATTAAAAGCTGAATAATTATTTGTTATCAGTAGGATAACCTCACTTTTCACAACATTAACATACCACTAATTTTTTTCATTCAGTGGGGTCACTTTGATACTGATTTCGGGGTGAAATTGATAGTTATCAAAGTCACCCCACCATTCATAGATGTACTGAGATTTATCTAATGGTTCAAATAAAATAATATTTCTTATTACAGTAGATTCAACACAAATCACGGGGCGTACTTACAAGCGTAAAGTAGGGGGCAGGCACTACAAAGGTTATGAGGAAGAAACACTTGAAGAAGCCTTAGAAGAAGTGGTCAATGGAGGATGGTCTCTAAATGGGTCATCAAAAGAATTTGGTGTTCCTTTTGGAACATTATATAGTAAATATAAAGATATGCATGGTATTGTACATGGTGGACAAACAGCTTTTACCAAAAAAGAGGAATATGCTATCATCAAGTCTGTTGTTACTTTTAGTGACTGGGTATTTCCATTGAGCATAGAAGACGTTCAGATGGTGACAAAATCATTTTTAGATCGTCAAGGGCGATAAATAACAGGATTCAAAAACAATACACCTGGACGAGATTGGGTTTACTCTTTTTTGAAAAGGCATAATAATGTACTGACACAGCGTCTAGCTTCGAACATCAAACGTTCACGTGCAGCGGTCTCGAAGGAAGTTATCGATGAATATTTCAGGAACCTGAATGTCAGCATCGAAGATGTACCACAATCGAACATATTTAATTATGATGAAACCAACATGGCCGATGATCCGGGAAGAGGTGAAAAGTATCCAGAAAACATCATAAACCATTCCAAATCAGCAATACCTGTCATGTTTTGTGGCTGTGCTTAGGGTATATTATTACCACCTCACATTATATATAAATCAGAACACATGTGGGGCAGATTGACAGAAAATTGCCCTAAAGGTATTCCATGTTGTGCTGAAATATGCTGCAGTTCCGGTTCAAGATACAATAGAACAAAAAATGGATGGATAGAAGCAAGCTGTTTCACTGATTGGTTCAAGAGCACTTTCTTACCTCACGCTATAAGGTTACAGGAAAAAAAGTGCTCATTGGAGATAACCCAAAATTAAGGAAGAGTTTCCAATGTTGAAAAATACTCTAGATAAAATGAATGAATCGGGTAACCATGCAGGCGATGCAATACGACACAATTTGAGAAGCGGCTTCGAAGCGACTGGCGTGCATCCAAGCAATCCAGAAAAGGTATTGAATAAAATTCCAAACGAGAATGAAGAGAATGAGCCATTTTCCGCCGATTACGAAAACAATTTAGTAGCATTTCTGAAAGAGAAACAATACAATAGCACTCCTGTCCGTGGCTCATCGCGAAAAAAGAAGAGATTGAATATTGTTGCTGAAAGAAGCATATCTTGTCCGGAGTCTGAATCTGAAAATGACGATAATTTGACGAATCAAAGAGAGGATACGTCAGGTGAAATTTCAGTAAATAGTGCACATGATGAATAGGTTGAATACATCTCTGTTGAAGCAAATTATATTAAAGAAGGGATATTTCTCCTTGTACGAGTTCTCTCTGGAAAAAGGAATGCGACATGTTGTCGGTACATAGCTATTGCTGAGAAATAACTGATAATGAATACGATGTTGTGGGTTTGAAGAAGTCTCCTGATACAGAAAAATCAATTTTCAGAAAGGTGGAGAACGATAAGTTTACTATTGCTCTAACTGACATAATTGCTGTACTTAGTGAACCAAAAATAGAAAATTCTGGAACTGGTCTCAAAAGATGAATTTTCACAAAACCAGTTGATGTTTTTCAGCGTTGAACATCAGCTCAAAATTTCACTGTCGTTACTTTCACGCAATTCACCTGATTAGTTATGTTCACGGTTTGTTTTATTTGCCTATTCTACAAATTTTTTGAGACAATTTGTCAAGTTGACTTCATGTTTTTCGGATAAATATTTGTTTTGGAAGCTGATTATTGCTTTTCATTCACCAAAGGATATATTCTGTATATCCGACCAACATGAAGTATAATGTATCAACCTAACTCCTATGTCGCTCACAACTGCTCGCGCAGCCTGATGCACGACTACATCAGGTTTAAAAAGTGTGTCTTCTCTATGCCTGACATGAGGCTCTTCCTCAGTTTTCCATTGTTTGCGGCAGTGCTTGGCGACCTTTCCGGCAACTTCATTGTGTCGCTTGATACGTTCCCAGTGAGTGACAGGACATTGTTGTAGGACATGACAAATAGTTACGGTTTTGTTGCATCCAGCTCGACATCGGCGGGCATCAACAGGGTTTGACATAATACCCGCCACCGGTAAGTTGTTATTCCGTAGCTGGATGGCTTTAAGTCACGTCCCGTCCATCCTTTGGGAACGCTTGTGATCCAAGACCTGGAGGCTGAGCTCTCACAGGTCTGTTGCAGCCCCGATAACGTTGGAGCCGCTATAAGTTTTTCGCGCCACAATTGATTGTCGGGAACATCGCCCGCAAGAAGCTGCAAACGGCTAAATAACTGCCTACAGCAGTCCACCTGCAATGAAGCACTTAGGACTCCATCATTCTGTTTGTTTAATAGGTTTGTCAGTCTGTTAAGAAAAACCTGAGGGATGTGATGCTTGAGCTTCAGAATCCCTAGACCACCGTCCCTCAGCCTGGCATAGAGCGCTGGGTCTGGGGTATGTATGTTCAGATGCAGCATACTTTTCACGGCCTTCTTTATGAGGCGGTCAGCCGATCGTAATATCTGACCGTTGATCCTTGGATTCTGGAGTCCATACATCATCTTGGGTATTACAAAGTCTCTCACCAGAGCCAGCTTTTGGTCCGTCTCCAGAGCAGCGGCGTTAACGCGACCCAGCCACTGCGGGAGGTCGGCTAGCGATGGTTTCAAGATGCCAGTTGAATTCACACAATGGCCGAGATACTTTAATGAATTCAATTCGTCGACCATTGGTATCGGCTTGCCAGCCACCTCGAACAGTGGTCGGGTGTGCGTTTTCTTGACGCCCGTCTTCCACTCGATGCAAGCGGACGAGCACTTCTCCAGGTTGAGAACCATTCCCCTCCCGGCGAAAAACTCCAGCGAGCAGTAGAGGCATCCTCTTTGGCTTGTCGGACATAACAATGATGTCGTCGGCGAATCCCAGAGCAGTGACCTTTGTACCATTCGCAATGGTTGCCGCTTGGTTGGGTCCAGCGTTGGCTCTGCTCAGGTATTCGTCGACGACAAGATTGAACAAAAGCGGGCTCAGGGGATCGCCCTGCTTTACCCCGCGTTTAATGTGTAACTCATGGGAAAATTCGTTACCCACGCGAATTGATGTAGATTCCCTCAGGTTTTTCTCAACATATCTGATTATCTCCGTCTCAACACCAGCGCGGCTGAGGGCCCTACTGATGGAGTGGTGTGAGACCGAATCAAACGCCTTGCGTATGTCAAGCGCAGCAACGGCAAACGATCTTTGCCCGAGCCAAGTGTCAAGGATGGCGGCATTACCTAGCGTACCGTCGATGTCGGTGAAGCCGAGTTGATTTAAGTTAAGCGAGATTGCCGTCTTGAACCGGTAATTGTTGGGGTTCGCTCGGTCCCCATGTTTGAACACGAGGGTTGTTCTAGATTTAATGAACCTTATGGAAAAAGGATACTGAGAGCTTTATTGTCACACCTTTTGACCTGGCCCAGAAGCCGAGTTTGCCCAGTTATTTTTGGCGACAGACACGTCGTCAGCGGTGAATGGTTTGTTTACAGCGCAAGCAGGAGAACCTGAGAGTACGACACTCTCGTCGTCAGGAGGAGAATCCTCACTCAACAGAACCCCAAAGAGATCTTCCACCTGGGTTAATGTGGGTAACACGTCTGTCCCGTCCAGAGGGCGACCCGATAGAATTTTATCGGCGAGGCCTGAGCGATTCTGGGAGTATAGATCCTGCGTTTTTTTGATCAATGCAGCTCGTCTATTACTCCCGGAAGCTCTCAGGCCGTAATTTTTGGATGGTTTTTTGGGTCTAGTGCCCAACTTGACAGTCGCATTCACCTCATTCGTACCCACTACCCCACTATTCCCCTTGATTTTCCCTTTTCCCTGGATGATTTCGAGGATCCACTTTTCTAGATTGTTTTGTAGATCCTCTCCCGAACTGGAAAGTCCGGAACGAATATGGTCAACTAGGCCATTCCTCCTGTCAGTATCCGTCAGCTCCAGCATATGTTGGACGAGGGGTCCTCGGACGGAGAATCGTTCTCTCTCGCACGCTTGCTTGCTCGCGGCGTTGTTGTTGTATCGCGAACTATAGCAGTTGGTATTGTAAGTACAGGTGTTGGTACTTTTGTATTTTCCGCTGACGATGTTGTTGTTCTCTATGTAGTGGATGAGCCAGTGGCAGATGTTCCCACTTCTGGGCTGGCAGATGGAGGGAGTGGCTGTGGTTGTATTGGTGCGAAGGGCGAAATCTTATTTTTTGAGACTTGAAGTTTTAGTAATGTTTTGTAGTCCAGCTTCTCACGAAGATGTCGCACCTGGTGTTTGGTCAGACAAGTGGCCGTCGACAGAATGTTGAGTACCTGGCTAGGTGGCAGTGACGCCTCAATAACAGCCATGTCGCGCAACAACTCAGTCTCTGACTTACCAGTCTGACTCGCGCCTGCCGTCTTTGTTGGGTGCGGACTGATCTGAATGAGTCAAATGACTTGGAGCAGTAATTACAGGATGTCCTGTCGTTCCCTTCGCACGTTTTTGCATGCTTTGTCAGCCCAGATTTTGTTTCGTACGCCCGTTTGCATCTTGGGCAAACGAATTTTATTCTTGACGGTGTCTCCAGCGTAGACATGGTGGCAGGGGTAGCCCTCTCCGGATTGCTGGAGGCGGCTAACGAAATTTGTTTGGGATGTTTCCCCTGCCTTGTCGAAGCCTCGGCCGATGATCTGCCGGGCGGTGCCGATGAGATGTTGCTCTTTGTGCCGGGTGGGAGCGACATTCTCCCACTCGACGAGCTTGGGCTCGCTGTTGTTGAGCCCTTCAATGGGTGGTTGCTTGTTCCACCCTTAGTCTTAGTTATCACCTTCCCGCTAAGCTGCAGAGACGCTCTCCTGTGCTTCATGTTGTGATTGGACACATTTGCGTAGCGAGGTATATCAGCTCTCGGATACGGTTACGTGTCTTGTCGGTCGGAATTTCAAGTCACTAAACCAGAAATTCCCCGAATTTCATATAATACGAAAATCTTTCTTAGTCGACAAAGTCAAACCCGAAATTATTTCAAGTCCAAGAAGACCAAAAATTTTTCAAAGTCCACAAGTGACTTTGTATTTTGGTCAATTTAGACAAGAATTCAGTCTAAGTCGATAATTATCGACTTAAAAAAATCTCGTAAAAACCTAGAAAAATCTTTCCAGTCTCTCACCGACAAAAATAATTCAAGTCCCAGGGGTTGAGCAAAAGGGTGAAAAGTGAAATTTTCGAAGGTCACCAGACACCGGAAAAACAACTTTTTTTTCGAATTTGGGGGATGAAACTTGGGGTGGGGGGTAATTTTTTGGAATTTTTGTCGCATGGCGAACAACTATAGAAACCGGTTTTTTAGAGAAAAAATGTTTCCTTCAGGACTCACGCATGGCCAGATTCCCGACAAGTGTTTAATCGACTCGTAAAATTTCCGATTTAGGATTGTTAACGTGAGATATTTTGGGGCCCGGGCTGTACTACCAGCTCGTCCTCCGCTAGATGTGTTGTTGTATATACCGACCGAAAAACAAGTTTTGGATTAATATAAAAGGTAAACAAACCAAAATTTCACCGTATCACCTGGATTGCGTCGTTAGATACAGTTCTGTATCCCGATGCAATCATCAACAACATCACCCTTTGCACCCTCGTCAAGTCATCCCTGTATTTTTTTTGTCTTAATCGCTGTTCCCCATATCGGAGCCCCGTACAGTAATATTGACTTGACAACACCCCACAAAATCCTTCTCTTCTTGTCACTTGGCCCTCCAATATTAGGGAGTATCCTACCTAATGCCGCCGCTCTAGCCCCCGCCTTTTTTGCTATCTCCCTGATATGAGTACCAAAGGACATACCTCTATCCAACCATATTCCCAGGTATTTCACCTCCTTTGTAGGATTAATACCATACCTCCCCATCTCAAAAGTTACATTACCATCCCTGGGTCCGTACAAGATCAGTGCCGACGTCTTCTCTGGTGCTAGCCCCATATCTTTCTCCTTCATCCACCTACTGATAGTCCACATTGCCTCATTTACAATTATTTCCAGGTGCTCCCTATTCGTAGACGTAGCTAATATTGCAACATCATCTGCAAATCCGACTATCTCCACTCCCTCCGGCAGTTCCAATCTCATAAGTGGGTCATAGAAGATATTCCACAGAGTCGGTCCTAACACCGATCCCTGCGGAATACCTGCTGTGACCTCGTAGCTATCCCCCCCACCCATCATTATTTTTCTTCCTTGGAAATATCTCCTCAAAACCCGTAATAGGTATTGTGGAACCCCCTTTCTCACCAATTCGCTAATAATATGCTTGGTTGGTACGGTGTTGAAGGCATTTTTTACGTCAACCATAACCATAACGCACCATCTTCTCCTCACACTACACATCCTTGTAGCATTTGCCGTCTTCATGACCTTTTCTACTGCCATCACTGTCGACTTTCCTACTCTAAAACCAAATTGGTTTTCCGCCAAGTCGCCACTATTCTTCAGTGCCACCTCCAATCTTCCTCTGATCAGGTGTTCGTATAATTTAGACACGCTATTGGTAAGACATAGCGGCCTATATGACGATGCTTACCCTTCCGGCTTTCCAGATTTGGGGACTAATACCAGTCTTGCCAACTTCCAGCTCAAAGGAAACTCGCCTCTTATGATCAAATCATTCATCATGCCCTCCACTGCTTCTAGCTGATCCTCTACTAGCACTTTCAGGCATTCTGCAGGTATCCCATCCGGGCCAGGAGCTTTCCCTGCCTTAAGTCTTGAGCTCGCTTCTTCAATTTCATACGATGAAAAGACTGGAATTTCCTCCCCTCCCCCATTTTCGATATCCTCATCCACTATTCCATCTCTCCTTGGAAACAATGTTTTCACGATTTCCTCTTTCTTTTCCTTAGATATTTGGAAGGATGGACCTCCTCCCTTAAAGGCCCTTGTTACTATTTTATACCCCTGACCCCAGATATCTTCATCCAGCTCTTCACACAGCCTTTTCCACTGTTCCCTTTTTTTCTCTTTCAATTTCCTTCCTCAGTACTTTCCTATGTTCTTTATATTCTTCCCATGTCCTGTAACGTTCCATATCTTCCTTTGATTTCGTAAAATTTCTTCTTGCTTTGACACATTCTGTCCTCAGCTCTTCCATCCTGTCACTCCACCAATATTGTGTATATTTAGTTTTTCCCTTCCGAAATTTTCCCTTCCTGCTCGCTTTTATCAAAGCTTCTTCCATCTGTTCGTATCCTATCCTTCCCCCTTCCATGTTCTCTATTAATCTATTTACTTCCGTCCTGAAGATTCTTCTATCCATACTATAATGTCCCTCCATCTGAATCTTTTTGGATTTACCCCCTTTTACTTCATATACAATATGCTGGTGCAGCGACAGTGACTCTCCATCCATTACTCGCCATCCCTGTAGCTTTCCCACCAGCCCCTTTGTGGCCAGTGTGATGTCTATAAAGGATTTGGATACCCCTCTGATAAAAGTCGGCTTCTTACCATCGTTCGCTATTACCAGTCCGAGCTGTGCAGCCCATTCCAATATATAGCTTCCTCTCTTATCATTGATTGCTGCCCCCCACGCTGTCGCTTTAGAATTGAAGTCCTCACCTATAATACATTCTTTACCCCCTTTTGTAACTAGATTCATGATTTCATCCACAATTACTGTACCTGAACCTGAGTTTGCAACAGATCCCTCAACCGAAACATGTGACATATTATCCCCGGAATCATTAATTCCTAGTTTGTCAATTAACAATTTAGCCTTTGCCATAACGTCATAAAAATTGTTTTCAAATAAACTTCTCTCAATTAATTGTTGCGCTTCGTCAGTTTCTGCGATCAACAACTCTATTTGAATTTGTATAGGTTCAAATGTGTCTTCTAACAAATTTTGTAATTTTAAATATCTATCTTTCAACTGAATTTTTTCAAAATCCTGAATTTCATTTCCAGATGTATGATCAGCCTGGATTTTTAGCATAAAATTAGTGAAATTTGTTAATCTAGCTTTAATAGAACCTCGTCGTTTTACGAGTTCCTTAATTTCGTTTTCAGACATTTTATTTGAAACTACGTTACCTATTGGCCAAATTAAACTATATAAGCGATTGATTATTATTTTATCAAATTAAAATGCACTCTAGCCAGATGCCCAAAACTTATATCAAGTTTACAACTCACCTTCAATTTGCCAAATAAAAAACAGTAAAACGGATACTAATAGGATATTTGCACAAATGATAAAAAAAAAATGGATAATGGAACTAACTCACAGTATTCTATATGTCCAGCGCTATCCAATACAGAACCATATAAACGAGTCTTGCACTCTTGTAGTGGTCCACTGCATTCGCTGACAAAATCACTGGTTTTCACTTCCAACAGGTGTACCAATTTTCACTGGCTTTTCTCATGCGGTATCGAAGGACCAAAATGTTGAGTAATCATACAAATTATGGGCACTTAAAATATATTAAACAAACTTTGCAGAATTTTCACATTCAAATTTATAACTAATATTATCTGGGTTTACAAAGAGATGTTTAACACATGACCCTTATATGAATACTGTCTTTCCCTTTTTTGGTATATCGGTTATCGGTTCAAGAAATTTTGGCACTTTGAAAGGGACAGGAACCACAGTGGCCCAGACCACAGTCGACCAAACAAATAAATGCATTACACGCCTTAACAATAATATTTTATTAAGAAAATAGGAAAATAAGTAAAAATTTCAAAACAATATAACCACAAGAAGTGTTTCAATATAAAATCAAAATTATAGCTGATCCTCTTTTGCCTTAGAAACTATAATCACAAAAAAAGAAAAATTTATTCTCTTTGGTCTTAGAAACTACAATCACAAATCAAGAAACTCAGTGAAATCATTTTGCACCGAAAGGAAGATTATCATAAAATGTCCAACAATCTTGAGGTATGCACTTTTTTATTGTCTGAAGGTGGTTATACTTTGTTTTTGTTATTTTGTTTCTTTGGTTGTATAGGGGGGGAAATTCCGTCAACTTGAAATCTTTTATTCCATTTGGTCGATTCTGCAATTCATCGAATAATTCAGTATTGAAGTTAAGTTTATATTTAATATCGTCTCGATAATACTCCAAGGCTCTAATCTCGGTTACTACTGATGTTTTGGATGGTTTTATTGACCTGTATTTCATCAAATCCTTTTTACTGAAATCTCTGAAAAAATCAAAGTCTTTCATTTTTGCTATGTATGGTGTCGGACGTCTGGCTTTGGTGGTAATTCTCAAATAATCGCTAGGTAAGTATATTTCTTTATTTTTGAGTCGTCTCTCTATAGTGCTATGCACGGAGTCACACTCCATTTGCGTATGAACCTTTTCAAGAAATTTTTGGGTGATTTTGACATCATGTCTTTCAGATATATATAATAGAGCATTAGCCAAAATTGCATTCCTATTTTGTGCAGTACACCCATCGGAGTATATTATAATAGGTTTTTTGTCAGCACTGCTGAGAAATTTTTCCTCAAGGAAATCGAGCAGAAAAGAAGCATAGGTTGAGGCCTGTCCATCCGCTTGAGTCTCGTTATGCCAGTAGCAAACCACTTCTTTGGTTGCAAGATTTTAAAGCGTGAAATTATGACAGCACAATTTAGTCTTATGATAGAGAGTACTAGCCGGAATTTGTGGAGATAGCTTGACAGCCTGTACATCCATCGTAACAACATGACATTTTCCCTTCATTGCTTGTTCTTTATCCTTCTCTTTCTCAGCCCTTGCTGCATTTTTTGCCTCTATGTGCTTCTTGTAGTCCTCTTCAGCTACACTACCATTCTTGAATATAAAGCAAACATCACACTGATCTTTTCGAGGTGAAAAAATAGCGATCTTCATTTTTTTGCTGCTTGTCTCAGCAGCTTAGAAGAAAGAACCTTGCGATTTTCATCTATACATTGTTTTTGGTGAACTTTGAACAGACAGTTCCAAGACTGGAAAGTTTGTTCCAGATAAAGCTGATCTGTGTCTTTCCTGCAGTAATGGGATGGCAATTTATGTAAATTAATTAAAAATGCCTCTAAGAATTCTCTATATTCTTTAAAAATATCTGTTGGTTTAAATCTCGTAGAAACTTCAACTTGATTACTTCTTACTATACCATTACTTGCGGATAAAGCCCAAGATCTTGCAGACCACTCTCCTAAACTGAGTGTGTTCAGATACATCAATTTGCAAACAGGAACGTGAGTATTGTTCAAAATCAACTGGTACTTTAATGTTATTGAATTGAATTTTCAATTTCGGGTCTTTTTCTGTCACATATTTTCACTGTGGTTGCCACAAAAACTTTGCGTTGTTTCCATGACATGTGTGACCAGAATCTTGGAAAAATATCCTTTCTATTATCATCTGTGAATTGCTTGCACTGTTTTGAAGTATCTTTGCAGTTGCATCGACCTAACACTGGCTAAGGGTCGCCATGTAATGATGTAATATGTGTACTCTTGTCGGTTCTTCCAAGGTTAGGCCATAGAGGGTATATAACTAAAAACACATGTTAACTATATCAACTTAACTTTATTACTACCTCAAATATATTCCTTGAATATCGAGAATAGCCGAAACGTATTTCCTGTTTGCTAATCGGCACATGCTGCTTACACAGCATTACCCATTTCTCGATATTCAGCATAGACCTATTGACACATACATATTACAAAATAATATTTTATTGCAACTAATTTCCTGATGTGAACCTTAGCCACATGACATGGCACTCGGGTCGCTCACCTTATAAATATAGTTAGCATTGTAATAGAAAACTTTAATTTTAAATGAAATATAAATTCTTAATATTATATCATCTCATTGCCAAGATTTGGAAACTGTATATCCAGCATTTATACACACATATATACAAAAATATATAAAATAAATAATGTTACAGATTGGTTTGTTTTCTATTATGAATAAACTGTGTTGCCTTTCTTTATCAAACTTACCAAAATTTATGTAACTCTATCACTTTTTTTTATTAAAATTAGTACATCCCGTTACCTCTGACCTAAATCGTATATTCTTTAGCATAGCTGCAACTCATTCGTTCAATACAAAATGTACCTTACGGTATACCCTCTTAAAATATATTTTGGTACGTCTATGAAATCTACTTAAATGAATGATTTATTACTCCTCGTACTTTCTGTACCGACTATAATTATTAGACGTATTTGTATATTAAACAAATCCTGCTACGCTAATGAATTTCATCATAAATACCTAAAAATTGCCTAAAAACGCCAATAATTAGACAAAATCGGTAAATAATGTGGATTGTTTTCTATTCTGTCAGTTGTTGATGTGTTGACAGTTTATACTGAAAAAGTAGAATCTTTGTCATACACTCTTTCCTTGTCGAAATAACAATGAAATATTCAACTGAGACTCACCGAATTGAGATTTTAATGATGATCGGGTACGGGGATAACTGCATAAGTCAAGTTGAAGTGGCAAACTTATTTAATCACAGGTATCCCGAATTGCCTAATATTTCACAAAGTACTGCGTCTAAAATTCATGCACAATCCAGAGAACTTGGACATGTCAAACCATTGAAAAGAAAACCACACTTCGTTGAAGATGATGTGAAAGTGGATATTTTGTTAAAATAATGTTAGTCATAAAACTATTCTATGATGTCTCCATAAAGAAAAACTTCATCCCTACAAATTAACTTTTGTGCAGGAGTTGACAGAAGACGATCCAGATCGTAGAATGGATTTCTGCTAAAGATTGATGAATAAGCTGAACAGAAATGAGATAGCTCTTGGTACTATTCTTTTTTCTGACGAATCAACATTCACATTGAATGGAGAGCTAAACCGACAGAACTGTAGATATTGGTCAGCCAAGAATCCGAATTGGATGCGTCAGACACATACTCAGTACCCTCAAAAGGTGAACGTTTGGGCCGGTATCATAGGCGACCGTATTATTGGTCCTATATTCATAGATGGAAATTTGCTTCAATGGTAAGAACTTATTTAGATGAAATCTTCCCCAATAAATGAATTGGACGAAGAGGTACTATTGAGTGGCCAGCTTTCTGTGGGGTTATCTCAAGAACAAAGTAAATGCAACACAACCAACTAGCATTGTAGACCTCAAAGACAGGATAACACCGACTATGGCATACTTGCGTGAATCACCCTGCACATTTACATTTATGTTAACATAACGCACAACTCAATTCAAAAGTTGACGTGTCTCGGCATTTTTTATAATTTTCTAAAATAATGACATGAAGAATTTTAATCCAAAAGTGGTTTCCACACTGTATAAGATGCGACATAGGGATTGCTGTACAAAACGGTCAAGCGAGCTAACTTTTTTACTAAATAGCGTTTATATAAAATATTAACAGATATTGAAAGGTCGTTGAAAAATCAGTTCAAAAGGACTTTCAATTTTCTTTAATTTTTTTCTTTTTGTTTTTAGTTTTTTTTTACAATTTTTGAAACAAATAACTTTGCTTCACTTCAAATTAAATGCTTCTTGGACAAAAAAAATTTTATCTCAGCGGCGAAGCGAACCGCCATACGTCAGGTTTAACTTTCAAATAATACCGTGCACTACCATGTTAGCCATCACCCTATCGATTAGGATCATCCAAAATTGGTATGAAAATAGAGTTCGACTTTTTTAAATAGAAATATCCATTTTTTCAATAAACCAGAACGAATTTGAGAAAATTAAAAGTGCATTTGAACTTATTTTTCAACGACCTTTCCAAATCTGTTATTATTTTTTATGAACCGTATTTGGTAAGATGGTACTCACCTCCTGCTTCAGGGTAATTCATTTTAAAAGCACATATTTTGCCGTAGTGTCGCATCTGGTTGTAGGTTGATATGTGGCTTTGTATAATGAAGTGTTTGTAAAAATGTCAGCCGTTAATGAAGAAAATCGTAAATGTACTGAAGGACAAACTCGTCAAGTGATATATAAAGTGTTCAATTATTTCAAGACATTGAAAAGTGATACCTTGATGAAGGTGAAAATTAAAACATCCCAGGCAACAGGTAAGCCAGCTAGCTAGCAACTCATCACAAGCAAGTAAGCACAGCTTATTTTATTCATCTGCGAATTTAATGATCCTACTATTGAAATGTTACGTGCCGAATTGAACCTTAATTTTTTGGAATAGGTAGTTGGTTTTCCATTTAAGCATTAGCTTCCAACCTCACCTTGAAAATTTTTTTTTCAAACACGTCAGAAATGATGAAAACCAAACATTAAATATATTGAATAATTTGCACACTTGGAAAAATTGAAAACTAATAATTATTTCAATCAATTTGGCTTAAAAAGCTGAGTTAAAACATTACTAAAGTTATTTTTGCGAGCTATACCGAGAAAGCTTCTTTGCTGTACCTTATGTACCTATAAAACATTGTATTATGATCCGATATAAAAAAAAATTATCTACTACCAATTCTTTACAGGATTTTCTGTGGCTACAATGGAAAAAATTGGTCGCGAAGGGAAAAATTCCGAAAAGAGTGGAAAAGAACCATTTCTTAGTCCTAAGAAAAAACGTGCCAGGCTGTCACCGGTTACAGATTTACCGGAATATCAAACGGGGGATATCCGGCGAATAATTCACGATTTCCACAAGACTGAAAATTGCCGTGTAAATGTACGAAAATTAAATCAAAAATCTGGATATTCATATGTCAGATACTTCCTTGAGAAGAATTCTTAGAAATATTAATTTTCGATGGAGGAAAACTCAAAATAATAGGAAAGTTCTCGTCGAGAAAATGGAAATTTGGAATTTAAGGGTGAAATATTTACGTCAAATGAAATTTTTCCGAAGTGAAAATAGACCAATTGTATTAATTGACGAGACATACGTACACAGTGGACATACATCGTGTAAATGCTGGACTGATGATTCCATAAAAATGCTATTTTCTATAATAACATTTCTGAAGGGCAGCCGTTGGTAGTAGTTCATGCTGGTGGTGATATGGTTTTAATTAACAACGCTTTGTTAATTTTTAAATCTGGAAGCAAAACAGGAGATTATCACGCAAAAATGAATGCGGAAAATTACGGCAAATGGTTACGCGGAAAATTACGGCAAATGGTTACGCGAAAAATTGATACCAAATTTACATGCAAATGATGTGATTGTATGTGACCATGCTTCCTACCCAACCCATGCTTCCTGCCCAACTCCAATTCTCGGAAAGCTGACATGAGTGGTTAATGCAGAAAAATATATTGTTTAAACCAAACAGTTTGAAGCCGGAACTACATTACTTAATTGACGTATTTATTCGATGATCTATTCCCTCAACAAGGCCACACTGTGTTACGATTGCCTCCTTATTTTCAAATCAATTAAATGGAATTCTTCGAAGATGATTACATCACAATATCATCAGGGAAGTAATAGTTAAAATATTAGCAACATTCCTAACCTAACCTAACCGCATCAAATTCCGAAAATATTCCACCAAAATACTAAAAAGTGCAACACAGAAAAAAAAATGATTTTATTGAAGCTAAGATAGCAGAATATAGAAATGGCCTTTTATCACCAAAGGATTTTGTGAAAATTATGTCTTATTATAACTCACCTCAATAATAAATAATATCTTAAGTAAATAGTGATTGTTGTCATTCTTGAAACACAACTTTAATCCGCTTTAAGATCGGTCGTGGTCCAACTGATCGGTGTACTTAAAACGGGTACCTGGCCCGTGATCGAACTATCCCTCAGAATTCAGGTATAAAGCAGATCCGTTCCTATCAATATAAGAATAGTTATAACAAATAATTAAATATTATTTATTAAGTTAGAACACAGTTCGGCTAAAGTCCGGGACCGGACAAATATCGAAGAAAATATAAATTTTTTGGAAAATCTTTTTATATCACAAATTTAACTTCATTTTAAACTATAATTTGGAAATATTTTGAAATATACAGAGTGTTCCAATAAAGTGTGGCGTATCAAAGTTATATTTTTTCTTATGGAACACCCTATATTTTATTGCATTTTCTGATTGCCCCTAAAAGTATAATAGGTTCCCTATACCTAAATACAGAGGGTTCCGAGTTATGCTGACTTTTTTGAAAATGTGAACATTTCGAAAAAAATTAATAACTCATTGATATAACAAATTCTAGCAAATATTCTCTTACATCTGAATAGTTGGACATTCGTTGAATGTATTCCACGATTGAATACTAAATATCTCTTCACAGGGTGTTCAGAATTTTCAGTTTCATTATCAGATCATTCAATGTGCAGTATCAGGCTTATTTTAAATGGAACACCCTGTATTTTAATAATTGATCACGTTCAAAAAAATTCCTTTTTCGAATGGTATAAGCGTGTTCCATACCTAGGTATTTTACTTTTCGTGAAATTTAGAATTTTCTTAAATTTTATGCTAGATTGATTTTAAAACATCTGCAATTCTCTCTAAATTTCAAACTAATGATCTTGGCATAGTTGTTAAGTCTTCATAAACAAAGACAATATATACCTTCTTTTTCTTTATCTATGCTCACAAAGCCTTATAGCCTTTATTGAATCTGGCAACTGTGTTGCACTAGAGAGAGGGAGTTGAGTTCGCCGAAAAACTCACATGCATGTAGCCGACTTGGCTGACTAAACACACATTGTTGATTATTCCTCTACCTTGTATGTTAGTAGCTATTAAAATAGTTTAGATACATACAGTCCATTTTTTACACCATACGA
>CAJUYI010003976.1:0-20425 GCA_910591695.1 Galerucella pusilla | reverse complement strand
CCACAACTCAGCATTCTTTCACTTTCCAAGGTCCAAAAATTTATAACATTCTGCCAAAACATCTGAAAGAAATGAAAAAATATCATACATTTAAGAAGGAAGTGAAACATTTTATACTTTCCAATCCAGGAAAATTTAATTCATTATAAAGCGTTTTTCATCATCTTACTATACAAACATATAATGTGATACCATACTTTTGATCTTAAAATACATTTGTATTACATATAATATTGGAATCTTCCAACACTCTTTCTGCTCCATTGTCAACTGAAAGTAAAAAAGGACATTTTAATTACTGCAATTTGTATTTGTAATTGCCTAAAATAAAATATTATATAGTACTCACCAAAATATGTAATGAGTGTGCCGTATTTTTAAGCTACAGTACAGGCTTCCTAGCCTAGTGTAGTTTTCTTCCATGGGATACTCAAAATTTCACATTTTTATAAAATAAAATGTAATGTACTTAACAAAACCAAATTGAATAAAATTGAATGTGAAATTGAATAACAGCCAGTAACCATACTCCTAGGTGCGGGAACTGAGATTCCGCTTTATAACTTATTGCGTCACAAATTACGTCATTAACATACTCCCCTATTAACGTTCTATCGCAAAAATGCAGTGGGAACTGAATAACAGTTCCCGTTATATCAACGGGATCTCGCGAAAAAATACCTAAAATAAACTACATCACCCAAAACCCGTCTTTACGTCACAAACGATGACCTACACCAAGAAGGGTATTATATGAACCATACCAATATTTAAATGTACCTATCACTTTTTTTACAACGTCACCAATAATCTCGCCTAGAAATGGCTTGAAAATGAATACTATGTGTGGAATAAATTCTTGAAATAGTACACTCTGGTATTATTCCACATTCCCATGAGTTTCCATACTTATATATTTTCTACCATATCCGTACACAGAATTTTTTAAAGGGGCCCATTTATTTTGTCTTTTACATCTATGCGCAGTCCCCATAACTGTAAATTTCTCTTTATTTGATTATAATCGATTCCACTCAATCATTTGAATTGAATAACGCATAAACGAATGAACTCATTATCACCATTCACATATCGCATGACATAAACTAAAAGTGTAATGAAAGTTATAGATTTTGTTACATAAAGTAAAATGTTATCATTCTTTTGGAGAGTTAGGCGATTAGAGTATTTAATGCGCCGTCCAATGATCAAGTCCATTAATTATTTTTGATGGAATATTCACAGCAAAAACTATTACCGAGGTTGACAAAGGATTGAGCTTGCTGAATATCAACATTTGTGAAGTTGTACAATATGGTTAACAATGAAGGGTGCTCAAGTATCATAATTACATCATCCTAGACTGACGAATTCATAATATGCTCAGGCTCTATTTGCAGATCAACTGACGCAACTCTGAATAACCTACGGTATGTTGTTGTAATTCACATTCAAACCAAAACCTACCGAGATTGTTGAAACACTTACACTTACAGGTATATATTTCAAACTTTACAGAAACCAAATGTATCAAATAACATCAGACAAGAGTAATATATTGTCAAGTGGTCTGGGGTCCATTTTGTATGCATTGCAAACTATCACCCATTCCACTAATCATCTAACAAAGTCATTTCAAACAATATCATGTTTCTAACAACCAAATCCTTAAACGTCTGTCGCTCAACGACACTCCACTTCACCATATCCCATTACTCGCTACGAGGGTCGAGAAACGACAAAAGTTTACTTATATATAAATTGCGCTTCTAGTTTCAATATTTTTCAAAACTAAGTATTAATAGTTTTAGCACTTCCATCTCATTTGTATAAAAACTTTACTTTATATCGGTGTTGAAATCTCAATAATTGATATTATATACTCTGCAAAAAACTCTAAATTAGGTTAGTTTCCTCAAAAGACTAGGTACTACTTTTCACCTAACCTCACTAATAGCAAGAGGTGGAATAATTTATCGTTTGCGTGATTTACAAGGCGTAGGAAACTTTTTAAACTTTCGAAGCCTGTAATAGTCATTTAACCAACAAGTGTATTAATAAGGGCCATTAACAATTGAGACAATTCAACGCGAATACGAGCAGAGCGAGTGCGTTAATGTTTGAGATTGTTAACTGCCCTTTTAATACTCGTGTTAGTTACAAAGCTTTTCCGTCGACTGTATCAGTTGTATTCGTTTCTCCCAATATTTGAAAACTAAAAATATTTATTTGTTTAAAACCACAAAAATTAAGATGTATGTTTGGTTGCCTAGACCACAGGTACCTAACTGTCAATATAAATATAATGTATAAGATGTGCGTTGGGTTGCCTGCAGAAAATCGTTGACTTAAGTAGGTAAATCATGCATAAATGTATGATTTTGTCTAATTTTGAGAACGTTAATAGCATATATTAATAATCGGTCGACGGAAAAGATTATTTTGCCGCTCCCTTGTAATAGGCATTCCCATTTAAAATAACTGTCATTATCCCCTCCTCCATATCTCCCATTTCAGCAAACCGGTTGCAGAGACTAACACAACAGTTTAAGGATCCTGCAAAATGGTAGATGACGTACACTGTTTGCTCACAAAGTTTAGTCAGGATATCCGGCTGTAGATGTTGTATGTGTATCAAATTTAATGCAGTCTTTATGTAGAATTTCTGCTAGAATGGAATTAGCTACGACAAGAGGTTATAATTAATGTTTTATAATCGAACCACTGTCTACGGCAGGCGCGTTCATTATCTATAATTTATGGACTGAGAGAATATAGTGTCGGTGCGCTTCTTAAGAGGGCGTTTGGGAGAGAGAGATTCTTCGTGTCATCGGTTGGGTAACAGATTAACGAAATTTACTGAAGTCTTACGTAATGAGATGTTGTTAAGATATTGTTCACGGCTTTTATTGAGTGTTCACATGTGCAAAAAAGTTATATTAGTGTGGAAACCACTTATGTCATTATTTTGGAAAATTTTAAAAAATTCTGAGACACGTCAACTTTTGAATTGAGTTGTGCGTTATGTAAACATAAATGTGAATGTACAGTGATTCACGCAAGTATGCCATAGTCAATAATGTATGGTCAATTATGAATTATACAGGGTGAAATTTTTATTTTCACGGTTATTAAACACATACCTAAAACATAAAATACATGATGTATTTGATTTTAATACATTGAAGTATATGTTCAAAATGTTCTTCACCTAGTTGTTGGCAATAGCACAGTATCCTATAGAACTCCTCCTTAACGTTGTTTAAAGTTTGAGGTAAAATATTCCGTATTTCTGTAATTATCCTGTCTTTGAGGTCTACAATGCTAGTTGATTGTGCTGCATATACTTTGTTCTTGAGATAACCCCACAGAAAAAAATCTAACGGCATAAGGTCTGGCGATCTAACTGGCCACTCAATAGTACCTCTTCGTGCAATCCATTTATTGGGGAAGATTTCATCTAAATAAGTTCTTATCATTAAAGCATAATGGGGTGTTGCCCCGTCTTGCTGAAACCGAACATTTTCATTCGGTAAGCTAGGATCTATTGCGTTGGGATATAAGTTTGCCAACGCAGGAATTACTTCATTTCTAAGCATATTTGGATATTTTTGAGCTGTCAAATTTCCATCTATAAATATAGGACCAATAATATGGTCGACTATGATACCGGCCCAAACGTTCACCTTTTGAGGGTACTGTGTCTCACGCATCCAATTAAGATTCTCTGCTGACTAATATCTACAGTTCTGTCGGTTTACCTCTCCATTCAATGTGAATGTTGATTCGTCAGAAAAAAGGATGGTACCAAGAGCTATCTCATTTCTGTTCAGCTTATCCATCAATGTTTCGCAGAAATCCATTCTACGATCTGGATCGTCTTCTGTTAGCTCCTGCACAAAAGTTTTTAATTTGTAGGGATGAAGTTTTTCTTTATGAAGACATCTTAGAACAGTTGTATGACTAACATTATTTTCACGGGCAATTTGACGTGTACTTGAAGTTGGAATCTCTTCGACACTTAACAAAATATCCACTTTTACATCATCTTCAACGAAGTGTGGTTTTCTTTTCAATGGTTTGACATGTCCAAGTTCTCTGAATTGTGCATAAATTTCAGACACAGTACTTTGTGAAATATTAGGCAATTCGGGATACCTGTGATTAAATAAGTTTGCTACTTCAACTTGACTTCTGCAGTTATCCCCGTACCCGATCATCATTAAAATCTCAATTCGGTGAGTCTCAGTTAAATATTTCATTGTTATGTCGACAAGGAAAGAGTGTTTGACAAAGATTTTACTTTTTCAGTATAAAATGTCAACACATCAACAACTGACAGAATAGAAAACAATCATTTACCGATTTAAAACAATCCACATTATTTACCGATTTTGTCTAATTATTGGCGTTTTTAGGCAATTTCTAGGTATTTATGATGAAATTCATAGGCGTAGCAGGTTTTGTTTAATATTCAAATACGTCTAATAATCAGTTAGTTTAGATTTTTGATAAATTCATATTTAGCTTATTTAAAAAAGTACCAATATTTCAATTGTAATAAATTATTAGTTTAAAAATTTCACCCTGTATAATTCATAATTCACCATACATTATTCAGTTTGTTGGAATCGGTTCATTGAGAGGATTTCAAAAATATGCAAATATACAGGGTGTTTCATTAAAAAAACAACACCGACTATGGCATACTTGCGTGAATCACCCTGTACATTTAAATTTATGTTTACATATCGCACAACTCAATTCAAAAGTTGACGTGTCTCGGCATTTTTTATAACTTTCTGAAATAATGACATAAAGAATTTTATTCCATAATTGGTTTCCACACTGTATATCCACATGTATCACATTCCGGTAGATTGTTTGCTTAATCCGAGTTCTTAACTGAATGTAGCCTGTGCCAAGTTTCAGTAACTACGAATTTGGTTCATATTTTTTGTCTAATTGTACTGCATATTATTCGTGGACAGATAATAACAATTGGTTCTCGGTATTTGTTATTCAATTATTTAATTGGGTATAGACTGCAGCAGCAACGGCATAAATATCGCATTAAATGTAATTACTACAAAATATATCGTTGCTCATAAACAGAGTTTGCATAATTTAGTGAAGCTAAGCCTTTAGAAAGATTACTAGAACTGTTTCATGTTTGTTGTATCTAGTTTTAGCAAACGAGAATATCAAGAACTCGAAACGTCGTTTTTGAGAGTGAGCTTGCTGCATGCAACTAGAAATGAGCAGGTCACATTTTTTTTGTACGAGAACTCCGAACACAAAGTAAAATATTCTTTTCTCCTTTTCATTTTGTTTAGAATTAATTTGGTTTTGTAAGCGTCATCCTGTACTTGAAAACAAGTAGATAATAGATTGTCAACGACACTCGCATCGGAGATTAATGCTCAGCGATTATGCCTCGACGAATAACATCGGCGGCCATTGATTGACAACCAGTCATGCGAAATGAGAAGAGCCTTGGTTGCGGTGCTGCTTCAGGCACCTATTATTCATCGAACCTGAACACAATTTTCAGGTGGCTAAAATTCATTTCATTTTGGATGTCGTCAAGAATATTTCGGTCTTGAGATTTATTGATTTTAATGCTGGGTCGGTATTTCTGGATTAAAGTGACGTGTGAAGGGTTGGGCGAGTCGTAACGAGGAACATTATAGCGTGTGGTTTCAGATTACGTGTTTCAAATATCATTCAGCTAATCACTGACGAATATAATAGTGAAAGGCATCCGTCATGAATATTTTTCCAAACTAATCTGTATTAATTAAATTGTCTCAATACATTTTTTAAAGGAACATTAAGTTTAAGGTAATAAAGGTCGAGTCGTCAAGACTACACAAAAAATGAGTGCACTTATAGTATTTGTACATCTAGCTTGATTAGTCGTGATAGTGTCCTTATATAAAAAACGAGTAATATTATCATACGATGTCAATAGCCAACGAAAGTGGAGTGGTATGTCTTATACTTCACTTGAGACAAAATTGCGTGCCTTACTGCCTTATCTCACAAACCTTCCAGTTCGTTAGCGGCGTTATTAATGTGAAATCACATTTCTAATGAGATAGCATTTTGAAAAATGATATTTCCATGGTTCCAAGTGGTTCCAAGTTGGAAAATGATGATAAATCCAGCCTAAGAACATCAAATAATTTCAAATTAACAAATAAGAAGAAATAATGAGTATACGAACATACACTGCATCAATAAAGTAACGAAAGTGATCCGCAAAGACACTTTAGCATTATGGACTCGCGAAAGACTGTAAAAAACTGGGACATAAGATACAGACATATTTACTAGCTGTATGATATGGTGCTCAGGTCAATAATCATATATAGGTTCGTGGTGTGATGGAGCAGCGGCCAGCAAAAGCTAGCGCGTGTAAGACTTGCTATACCTACTGTAGATACAAGCGTGCTTGGTGATTATGTGTCAAATTCAAAACACTCCCACGGCAGCGCTGGAAACTATTCTCAACGTAACTCCTCTTCAACTCCGCCTTAAGAGGATAGCAAGACCGGTCAACTAAACAATATACAAAATAGATGATGGAACCAATTTGTGCGTTGTGATAGATAGAAGATTAACACCACGGAGCTCTTGGGCATGACTTCACACCACATGCCTACTGAAAATTCATAGCAACTGACCTTCAAGTACATATTTCTAGCCATGGAAGTATGAGAGAGGAATCAATCCTGCCTACTTGTGGTGGACATCCACCGCATGGTGAAGATTTCTCCAATAGCCTGTGAGATGGGTGTATAATCAAGAGTAGCTGAAGAAGGAAAGTACGGAAACTAGAATACCGGTAACGTCGACCCCATTCATTCTGTATGAAAATTATAAAGAAAAGTATCTAGCTAATATAAGATTAATGTGTTACTCAATGAGCGCAATGTAACTGTAATTTTGGTGGTGATGGAAATCACAATCGTACAAATAATAGAGGTTACGCCTTGCAAGCAAATGAATTTTGTAACGTAACAGACAGAGTCTGTAGCAGATTAGAACTATTCCTCGTTTCCAATAATGGAAGTTGCTTGTTTCAATGTCTCACTAATTTAAATTATCTCGTTTTACAGTTATTAAAGGTTAGATTTATTCTTAGGTATATGCTGACATATTCAATCTGTAGCAGCAGTTGAACTGATCAGACTGTTATACAAAGTAATGTTATCTACGATATTGAATTTTCAAACTTGGTTGAAAGAGTCAAAACAAAATGAAAAATGAGCTATGATTTATAACACAAATTGTATTTCATTGAGAAAAATACCAAAATCAAATTGGGTATGTTGAGGAGGGTGTTGGTAATTTTATTCCCGCCAGATAATAGATGAGATATCAATTTAAGATGCCTGCCAGTAATGTTATCCGCTTCCCAGTCCCAAAAAGGTCATTGGTAACTTGTTTCTCTGCTGTATTGGAGACACTTTCTGCTTAATCCCTGTTTAGTTTATTATAGTTCAATGCTAACTAATGATGTTTTATAATTTCAACTTTAATTTAGAGTTTTACTCCATCTGTGACGTTCAGCTGTGTTTGAGTTGCGTTTGCTTATTCACTGTGTCAAATTCCCCCTATAAATCCCTGAATAATTTTGGCTGGATGAGAAAAACAGTAATTAATTAATAATTACTATAAATATTGTTGTCAAAGGTCATGAAAAGTGGTGAGAGACGATGACTTTCTACAAACAGAATCACACGTTAAGAATTAAGCACGTGAAAATTTAGTTCTTATGAAAGTTGAATGATAAAAAATTTAAACGTCGTTTGCTAACGTTAAGCCGGAGGTTATCGTCATACGTACTCATGATTATTTTTCCTCCTTGGGACATTCCCCTAACCCTCCATAAATCCATTACCACAAATTCAACACAAATGAAATTTGGGAACTTCTACGAACCACGGCATTGCCGCAAAATTCAACGTATACTTGAAAACTAATTAAAAGTGTTTGTATGGTAATGGGGATTATATCTCTAGGGCAGATACGTGATCGTGTATGTGTCTGTATTGGTTCTGGCATAATCGTGCTAGATGCAGTGGCGTAACCAGTGGGATAAGCAAAGTGCATCAACATTATATCCCAGCCGGATCGAACAAAAATAAAATCGGATTCAATAAAGCTATAAGTCAAACCATATGCCAATGCCTTTCTACATTTCATAGGGTTCAGTTCTTTCATGGAATCATATTTAGCCGATAGAGTTCAACAAGTCAAATTAAATTGAATTGAATTTGCAGCAAGGAATTCCTCAGGGTAGTATTCTAGGCCCTTTGATGTATACCATTTACACCAATCACTTCTGCTCGAGCTTGACACATTGCAAATATCATTTCTACGCGGGCGACACACAGCTGTACTACTCATTTAGATTTTGTGATATTGTTGAAGCCAATGGTCTTTTTAATTCAGATTTGTATGGAGTTCTTGATCTAACTAACAAGCACTTATACTGAAAGTCAAGAAAACATTGTTGCATTCTGTGTAAAATTTTAATTTTTCAAAAATTGCAAAGCGCTTTCGACTATTAAGCCATCTTCAGTGCGATACCTGGAAGTACCTAAGCAATAATAGTTGGAAACATGTAAAATAAGAAATAAGTGAAGAATTACTTACTCGTCAGGTATGTGATACAAGAAACCTAATTAAAGGTCGACAACACATTAACGTCACAAAAATAAAATTTCTTAAAATTACATTAAAATAAAGGTAGAAGGTAGTGAATTAGTAAAATTCAAATATCTCGAAAATCGTTAATAATTTGAAGATCAAAGAGGTATAGCTTTTTTCTACAGAAATTATGGGGCTATCCAAATTGAATGAGTAAGTTGTAAAATAATGAGCGATAAAAACTTTGTAGCTGATTTCATCTAATTCATATGGCGCATGTGGCGACATCTACGAGTTAACTCAAATACTCTCACACATTCTTGTTTACCCTTACAAAAACTAGTTCATACCCATTTTTCAAGTCATTATGTAGAAAAGTAGCTGATCTATTAACAAAGATCTATTTTATTTTTTTCGCTTCAACATCCTGTACATCAGTAAGGAGCAGACTAAGACCCATTATTGTTAATGGAAATATTATTATTTTGGTCTTCTGAACGAAGATTTACAATTTGGCCCATTTCACTTATGAATCACCCTATATAATTATCCTTCACTCCAGCAGTTATGTATACTATAAGCGATAAATGGGACATAGCGCCCATAGAGCATGAAATTATGAACTAAATAGTTATGTATACTATATAAGGAATGTAAGTAATATTCTTTACCTACGCCCCCCCTGTAATCAGTCAATAACACACAGGCGGTATCAATGTAATGACGTCTATTACACTCTGAAAAAGATTTTCTTGAATAAAAGAAAATTTTTTTAGGATAAACAAATCTGAAGTTTGAATAGAGTCAACCAAACAGAGGTGTTAAGTTAAAATTTCGGTTTGTTTAAAATTTCAAACAAGAGTTTGGTATCATTCAAACTAATTGTAGTGTTATATAAACATTCAGGTGATTAGATTTAAGGAAATTATATCTCCAATCCAAACTCCAAGCTGTTTACTTCAAACAATTAATATTTTAATATAAACAATTGATTTCTTTAAAACGCTATGACCATGTCTTGTTTTGAAACTTGAGTTGTTTATTTTAAACAACTACAAGTTTAAATGGAACAATACATTTTTTAAAACTTCAAAATAATTTTTTTTGTGCAAACTCGAGTTGTTTAGTTTAATTGATGAAAATCAAATAATCCTTTTATTATGTATTTTTATATTAAAGAGTGTTTGTGCAGCAACCAAATTCGAAAAGTCTAGATTACTGAAAAGGTAATTTAAGTGAAAAGTCTTGCTATCTGTCCAAACATATTTATTGAAGAATTATATAACACAAACATAGAATCATTGATTTTGAGTACTACTACTACTTGTAAACACGTGTCGAAATATACAAAACTTAAAAAGTACCTACATACATATAGACGAATTCAAGGATTAATCTATGTAGACAACTAACCCGGTTAGTTTTGTACTGGGATACTATAATTGCCACTCAAATCACAAATATATACATAGCAGCAAAGCACTCCCTTAGGTGGGACAATTCACACACATCCACTAAATCCATAACTTGGCCACAGGTTAATGATGAGATCTTTTTTAATCTGTGACTTGGCAGTAAATGTTCAATTTTAAAATATATCCGTTGTATGCATACAAATCCATACAAAACATCATAATATAAATAAATTGAACTTTTAACGGGTTTTGTCTCTGATCGTAAGCATACAATACCTACGGTCCACGATATGAAAACACTGAGTACAGAGACAAGGATTGAGTACCTACTTACTTATTATCTGCAGTCCAACTACTACTATGACGAAACGAGAGGGGTGAGGTTTTCACGTTTCAATGCTCGTGATTGGGTGTTTAATTTCTTTAAAACAAAGAATTTAGAAATGTTTTTTAATTTCAAAGAAATATATTCTTTGAACCAATTATATGCAACAATGTAGAATAACATTATGGCATCTATACTTTCAAAGCAATGATTCATTATCTATAAGAATTTTATATTTTGATTCAAACAAATTTATATATTTCCAACAAATATTTCCTTAATATTTAATAATTGCCATATTTGAAACAAATAAATGTGAACTTTAATTTCAAACAATTCATAATCTATATTTAAACAGTTCAAATTTCTTCATTCAACACCTATTGCTTTGAGTTAAACAACATTTGTTATTATTATAAAATTTTTATTAAATAAATGTGATTGTTCAATTCAAACCAACCGGTTTCAGCGTAAATGAATATTCTTTAAGTTAAATAATTGCAATATTTGGAAGAAAGTTATCCAAATAGTAATTGCAAACAATTTATAATTTCAATTCAAACAATTTGAATTTTTTAATTGAACACTCAATTCTTTTGCATTTATTAAAAATTGTTAATTCTAAACAAATCACTTTCAAACAAATACGTTTACTTCAACCAAACAATCCTTTTTCAGAGTGACGCACTGTAAAAAAACGCACAGCTGTAAAGTAAATCGCACGGCTTCTCTAGCAGCATCTTAGCAACTGTCAATAGACGTCACCATTTTATTCAAAATTTACTATTTGAAAACATTCGATATGGCCACGTTTAACTATGAAAAGCACAAAGGGCTGAGTATATGTATTGATTATAATTGAAAAATGGACTTTCGATTATCAACAATATATTAATAATGATTAAACGTTAGTTCTTTAATGTGCTTCTTTCATTGGTAATAGAGTAATAGAGATGCACCAAGCACCTCTAATTATGTAACTGTTATTTCTTAGGATTCTTATAAAAAATACAAGTACAAGTAGGTCGTAGGTAAAGTATAGTACGTAACTCGTGTTGTAGATCATTTTACGCACTCACGGAATTACGCACTCGCCGCTACGCGGCATCGTGGGTAACTTTTCCATTCGTGCGTAAAATGCTCCTTACCACACACGTTACGTAATATACTATTATGCAACGATCATGTAATGATATCCATTAAGAACGAGCATGTTGTAGGATACGAAACGAGCCGCAGGTTTTTTATTTATTTAATGCTCTTCAAGGTTACGTTGAATTTGAAGGATGAATATTTGCCAAGCCTGTGAGTGCCTTGAAGAAATATTGATTTCATGATAATTATTTTCAATATATTCATACTTCATTTCATACTCACTTCCACCTAATCCTTGACAAAATACAGTGTAATGATTTGAAAATGAAGTTTAGATACTACTAAATTCCTAAACAAAATTTTATACGGTGATTAGAAATTAAATTGAAACAATGCTGAACATTTTTAAACGCTGCTAGCGTTCTGTGATTTAACATTGAACAAAAAGTTGTAATTTAATTTATAATTCCTCAATTCTATTGTATTACAGATTGATTTTTGTACCTTTGTGGTATTATATTCCGGATGATTATAGAAATTATATTCACAAAAGTCAAAAAGTGGCTAAACTTTATAATTGCTTTTACTCTTCATGATCGTGCGAATTTTTCGTAATCAAATGTTGTTATAGTAGAAAAAAAAATGCAGATTATACCCAATAACCGAAAACACTCGTATCGTTCGTGAAGCACAGCTTTTTTTTATATATATTAGCAACAGTAAACGATCATTCTTTTGGAACGATACAGTCAAAAGTTTCAGCTTCGTACTCAGCAAAAACAAAATAAATGTGCCTTCTCGCGCTTTTCAATGGTTATTACTTGGCTGAATTGTGTTTTTTTATTACTTGCTGAATTTCGAAACGTTTAAGATGGCATATAACATTTAGGGCTTGAATGTTGGCGAAACGCCTGCTGTTTATTCTACAAATCCCAGTTATTGCGAAATCCTCAAGCTTCCGAACGCTTAACATGAAATTTCTTGATAACTCATTCATTTTAAAATGATCAATTGTTTGTGTCAACAATTTACACATCGTGTAATAAATTTAAACACTGTCTTCTTCGCACTAACAATACTGTGACCGGGAAATCAGACCGTAGCTAGATTGTTCGTAAATCACTTCAATTCATCTTGTTCCATTATTTTTCGTTGGGAAATTGATGTTTGTATGGTGTTCCAACTCAAAAGATTGGACGTAAATCCTGATTAAAGTTGGTTTGTGTCCAACATACAATCTACACTTAGAAATAGAAACGAGTTATGCATTACAAAACGTGTTTAGTTCCTAAAATGGAATTTACTTTCGAGACCGTTCTTTAAATTAGTTGTACTGGAAATTGTGACCTTAGAAAAATAAAGATTGGAATTGGAGCAATTTATTTGTTGATTAGTATCTTGACTATGACGGTGTGTTTAATTTTTCTTAGTATTTTCTTGTGTAATCAAACCAATATCCACAGTGTGGTGTGAAATTTGAAAAAGATATTAAAAGCATATATTGCAGCTATTCATCATCGTACAAATTGGTCTATGGTTATCATGATCATCAAAAATAGTAAGTTTGTTCATACTATCGCTACCATATCACCAAAGAATTTGTTAATTTCGCTTTGTCTGTCTAGTGTTTATTAAAATTATGGTATATGTGAAAAATAAATTGAAGATCTTTTTAGATCTAGTTACATCAGTTGTAATGATGGATGAAGCTGATCCTGTTGAATGGTAGTTAATGGTATGCTCATCCTAAGTGCAGTTTTATTTGAATGAACAGTTTAAAACGCAACAACTTCATGGATGGACATTGTCTTTAAACTCGAGGGATATAGAGTTGAGAAGTTATTTCAGCACACTGTATAAGATTAATTAACGCCATATTCCTTGTTTTGGTGGAGTGAAAGTTCCCAAGGTGAAGTTTTCCAATGGTATTTGATCATTGCAAAACGATAAATGTGATTAATCGCGAGACTTTTGCTTCAAATGAAGATAATTGCCCAAAAAGTAGCTTGATAGATCTCAAATTATTCCAATCATCCAATATTTGTTGGGAATTAACTTGTAATTAGTGAAGAATAGTGTACCAATGTTTCTAATCGAACGAAACTCTTTATTTAGTTATTGGAACAAAATTATTCAGAAACTTAAATTAAACAAATAATATTATTCAACAAATGGTAATTGGCTTTCATAGCAATTTAAATACTTTGGCCTCTCCTTTCTATTATATCGAGTGTATCAATATTCCGCAAACAAAGGCTTTACAGAACAAATATTTTATTCAAACTAGTTAACCTTAGCAGTATTAAAGGTGTTTATTTGGGGTGGAAAAGGATTGCTGTAATAACGGAAAATCCACAACCGTGATAACACCACAAACTGCGTTATAAAATGGGATATTTAAAGATAATATCAGTAGGGTTTTATATACATTTCAGACTTGCAAGAAAATATGTGGAAAAACCACGAAGGATTTGATGAGCTGGTTTTATTTAATTTCATGTTTCACATGATATGAACCAATGAAAGAGGAAAGTTATTTATGCTGTAGAAATATTTATTGTAGGTACCAGATGAACCACTGTCTGTCTCCCGTAAATGTCGCGCGTTATGACATCACCGCCTCACCGTAACCCTTACCTAAGTAATACAGAAAAATAACGGGACGCAAGAAAAATACGGATATAATCAATACTATATTTGTTTTTTCCATAATAGCTTGTCCCTTTCATAAGGTGAATTCTTAACAGTTAAGTTACACACACCGGCAAACAAGGAGCGCATTTCTGAATAGCGCCATTTTTTGACGAACTGTATATTTAAAATTTTGACAACTTTCTCAGTGTATTTATAAAGTTACAGTTGGTTCGGTGAATCTTTTCCCATGCGTCATCATTTATATACAAACGCAATACATTAAATTACACGTAGGTCGTAGATTGATGTTTCAATTATATAGGATGTGGCTAAAATGACGGCGGTGTGCGTTATTTATTATTGAAGCTAAATATTTGTAAATATTTCACAGCCATTTAGCGATATGCTACCTAAACCTTTAGTTTGAAGAAACTGTTAGTATTCCAGAGTTTTATAGGGTTATTCCGCAAATTTACTTGCATAAGAGTTAGAATTGATAACAATCTCCCCACTTTGCAAATCAGAATTGTCTTTTTAGTGTTATGGCTAGCAACCATTACTATTGGGCCGTCCCACCCATACGGTTCAACAATGAAAAATAGAAATCTTTTGGGTTGTGAAAATAAATAATAAATATTTTAAATATGTATATTTAAGACTCATAAATATATACAATAAATTTCATTTAATTTTCCTGATAGAATCAGACCTATCACCAGTATTTATATCTATGGGGGTGTCCATTAATTACGTGAGGCGTTTTTGAGAATTTTTCGACCCCCTCTTCCCCTCTGGTGAGATATCGTGAGATTTTCCTCAACTCCCCCCCCACCCCTAATCTCACGCGAGGACTGTGAACGTGTTGGATTATTGAGAGAAAAAAAGCTTGTTCTATTACCTACTTTTATTGAAGACTAGCAAAGACTAGTATTTGTGAATATTAACGTAATTTTTTTTAAAACACAACTTCACATCGTTTTCTGCGAGAAAAATAATTACGTGATATTTGCCAAGACCACCCCTCCCCTTAAGTGAGATTTGGAACGATTTAGCTTGACCCCCTCCCCCCCTAGAACACCTCACGTAATTAATGGACGCCCCCTATGGTAATTTTGCTGATGACATTGTTGCAGTGCCTCTTTCCACATATTTATAACAGAGCTATCTGAATACTTATCTTTACCAATATATTTATTGTAATATGCTTTGCAATTTGTCCAAATAAATTCAATAGCGTTGAATTCACATTGATATGGCGGTAGTCCCAGCAAAATATGTTCCATACAATTCAGTTTGATGGAATTCTATCCATAACCATGATGAAATGTCAATTTAAGGTTAGTTCTCATTGCGAAGTAAATAAATAATAAGTAGATAAATAATCTTTTCTTACCAAAATAATTAGAACACTCGGGTGTAAGTAAGTCGTTATAACAACTGTTTTTTAATTAAATCTGTATGCAAGGGGCAAAAAATGAGTGAAAATGTGAAATAAAAATGTAAAAAAAGTCTTTGGTCTGTCAACGTACAAATTCGCGTTAAACTTATCGCCGACATTCATCATATGGCTATCTCTGTTTGTTATATTATGTTGTAATGGAACAAACGGTTTCATTTCGGGAGTTTAGATTCTGTGAGTAGGAAAAAGACGTACTACAAAAAGTAGTTTGTGAATAATTTCATACATGGGAAAAGATTCACCGAACGAACTGTATCTGCCAATTTCGGCCTCTCAAGGTCATACATATTTTTATACCAATAGGTCAAGGAGATTTCGTCGGGCCTCGCTTTTTGATAGTAGGTGTATTATTTGCGCTGTCGGACACTGATTCGACAGTGGCGCATAGTTTCATATTTGCTCATTAAGCAACTCATATATGACTCATATGCAGGGTGTTTTCATATGACACTTGCAACGTTTGCATGTAGATACCTCTCGTGAAATTAGACAAAATGATATGAGGACTAGAGGTCCAGCACAATAACTTTTCGAAATACAGGGTGTTACAGTTTCGAAAAATTGAATGTTTTAATTCCATAACTTTAAAATGAATGAATAAATTGATTTATCATATCATTTGGTAGGATGTTCTTAAATATATATTTTGATGAAAAATACTTTTCAATTTTGATCCAGTGGTGTACCTACATTTGGAATACTATGTCACATTTCCCCTCCCATTTTTCAAGCCACTGACATTTGGAACAATTTTTATTCAATTTTGTATTCCTCAATGGTGGAATTGTGAAAAACGAATAACCTTTACATTTCAAGAAATTTGTAGTTTTCAAGATATTTGATGTCACTTTTAAATAATTAATTTGAAGCTTTCTTGTTGTATTTTTTTAATAACTACCAACTACTTATGGTTGGAATATGTAACTAATTTGATGAAACAGCAATGCATCTAAAACATTCAGAGTAGAATGTTGAAAATATTTGTCCAAACTTGTAATTCTATTAACAAAAGAATTAAGCAGCCAACAAATTACTAGAGATATTCAAAATTCTGTCCATTTACATTTATACATAATTTGCCACGTTTTCTAATTGAAAATCTCATACCTTGGAAAGACTGCCGAAAATAATAATTGCTGTAGCTGCATGGCTTCTTTCTATTTCTTTTAATACAATAAATTTTTTTTAAATTAATTAGTGATCTTGTAGACTTCATGAAAATTATAAATATCTTCATCACTCTGGATCGAGAATTGAAACATGTTTTTCCTTCAAAATATGCCCTTTTGCATTTGAAAATACCCTGCCAAATGTCAAATCAATTTATTCATCCATTTTAAAGTTATCGAATTAGAACATTCAACTTCTCAAAATTTTAACACCCTGTATTGCGAAAAGTTAATGTGCGGGACCCCTTAATCCTTATATTATTTTATCTAATTTCACGAGAGGTATCTTCATGCAAACGTTGTAAGTGTCATTTGAAAACACCCTGTATGACTTTGTCGTCGGAATTTTCATCGTTCAAATCAAATTGTCGAAGCGGTGTCCATCTGAACGAGCTATTAGATACCAATAGAAAATTATCATGAGCTTTTGGATAGTCACTCATTTAAGTAATTCGAAGGTTGCAATTACAATAATCGGATTCAAACATTCCAATAAAGCTTTCGATCTTTTTTCAAATTCACTAAAGTGTTGCATAACCAATAAAATAAGGGAAAACTGTCCAATAATGAATAACGTAAAATCGATTTCGTTGGGTATTTCTAAAGGATTGAAATAGAAACAGAACAAAAAAAAAGAGTTTGATGTGGGAAGTGGGCCAATGGAATAAAGCAATTCTGTTATCCATTGTTCGCAACTGCGTTTGATTAATAGGCCACTTTTAAACTTCTTTCAGGCAAGCGTAATGGATTTGCTATTGCGATAAGCATTTATACAACCAGAGTGAATTATTGGTTATACTTAATTCATACTAGCGTGTATTCGCAAGAAGATAAAACCAACAAAAATATTGGAAAAATAAAAAAACTCATTTCCAAGTCATGTCATACGTTTTGAAAAAAGGGGTTTTTCGTATCCTTATATAGTTACTTTCACCTAGTCATTTAAACTTTCTCCCGAGCTGTATACTTTCCCAACAATTTATGTTTTATAATGGCTTTTAGAACGTTCACAGGACGTATTTCATAAAACAGTTTTATAAACACTTCCACAATATTCGTACAGCTTTTATAACCTTCGAATTGGGCGCAATAACTATTGGAAAACTATTTTATCATTAATTAATATGTTCGTAACAAAATAGTTTTATTATTGCTTTTATAGTAATAGATTACTCCAAGAAAACACTATTATAAAATACTTTCAGAGCAAAGTATCCATAGCTCATATACTGTATGGAAAAAATTTTATAAACTTTCATAAATTAGCTCTATAACTCATTCTATGAGTATATTAAAGTATAAGTGGATATTAAGGTCTTCAAAACACGCGCGATTTTTCGAGCAGGACGGCGAAGCAAGTGTTTTAGAGACCAGTTTTCCACGAATACTTTTCGTTATTTTTTTTATTGGTGCACTTTGAAATAATGTAGAATGATTGAATTGCGTTGTCATGGAAATGAGGAAAACATAGACTAATTCGCATTTTAGTGAAAGCTCAACATCATTGAGTTCTGAGAATGTTAACAGTATTAATTCAAATACCATTTCCTCCGATTTGAAAAATCGAAATGTTAATATATCGAACAATACCAACTGTACTTTTCATTTCCATTCATAAAATTTAAATTGTTAAATATTGTTCTGGGGAAGGTTTTGACGTTACAAAGTACTTCTGTCAGATCTCATTTAGACTTCGTTTCTCGAATTGTTGATGTTGCCATGGTAACTTTAAAAAATGCGCGTGTTTTAAAGTTTGATTAAAACACGCTGAGACGTGCTTTAAATAGGTAAAATGGTTCACCAATAAAAAAGAATTATTATTCCATATAATTTTGCTGTGAAGCGTTTTAAAGACAAGTTTTTACGAAGCGTGAATGAAACAATTATAGCAGAGCGAGTGATTAGTGGTTAATGATATCACTCGAAGATGGAAGATTGTCAAAAAGAAACATACAATATATTTTCCTTAATATTGATTTTCCAATTAGAAGTTCCAGGCTGAAGTATGAATTTGTTCATAATCGATATGGAATAGCGGAAATTATTAGGTCAAATAGAGCTTTGACGAATATTCAGAAGTCGAGGCAATTCTATGTTATGAGAAATAATGAAGTTTGCTGATTTTGAAATTGAAGATAATCAGAGTTTCAAACTCAACCGCCGAAAACTACCCAAATGAAGTGAAATTCGAAGCAAAACTTAGTTTTGCTAATAAAGTTTTGGTCAGGTGTGCAATTCCTAAGGCCATAATATTCCCTGCATTGGTCTACTAAAAGGAGAGTCTGTCTATACTGGACGTTCAGATATGTGGATTGGAGAAGCGTCATTCAGTATAAATAAAACCAATTAATGAAAAATTACACATTGGGTCAAAATAAAACTGAACCATAAAAAAAGGAATTGTAAAAAGGAAATCACACTTTCCTAATATTTTTCTTGAGACTCCAGCTTTTAGCTTTTTATGTTTGTTGAAGTTAATAGTTTTTACAGAACACTTATAAAATTGTCACAGTGATAAAAATATAGCAACCTACTATTACAAAAAAATGGAAAATGTGAGTAATAGCTATCTATCCAACTCTTTTCCAGAGATATTTTATACTGCTTTTGTGCTTGAGAGCCGTTTCGTTGAAACCGCTCAAGCTGATGTACCTAGAACAATGGGAGTGATCGTTGTCAGTTGTCTTCCGTCTTCAGGCTCTCTTTTACTTTCTACTTATGTTGGTGCAATTATTATTCATGTCATCCTTCATATAATGGTATATTCCAGTCGCAAGTGAAAATTTTATAATTTTATTGCTCGCCATGTTTGTCAATACTTTTCAGTTTTGTGATGATCGGTAAAATTTTTTTAAAGTATGCAGTAAACACAGATACCTAATTCACGCATTGAAGTAATTCAGAGAACACAACCACCTCGTGATATTTAAACTCTTAGATCATTCTTAGTAGCAGTGAACTATTACAGGAAATTTGCCAAAAATCTGAAGAATTCACGATATCCGTTAGAAAATATGTTGAAGAAAAATGTATGAGATATCCATTTTTCGCCTTATCATATGTTTTATTAACAATTTAAAATGTTTCAGGTAAGCTTCATAGAAAACATCATTCGGTGAGTATTCAAGACATTTTGAATAAATTTTACCTCCCAATATAACATAAGCGTCTTTGGATGTAGGATCAAAACGACATGAAGGAATGCACCAAACCAGGTGCAAAGACTTGACTGTCTTAGTATTACATTTGGTCTACCCCTACTACAACTCGTGATAATGTGAGAAGCAAAAATGAGTTTATTCAGGCTGAGCTATACAGTGCGTCCATAAAGTAACGCATACATTCATTATTAGCTAAATAAACAATAATATTAAAAATTCCCGAAACAGGTCAATTTTTGATTTTAATTTACTGTTTTTTCAAATTATAATGTTATTTACAGGGTGAACCATCTTCGTGTGATGACGTCATCGCCATTTTTTTTAAGTGGAACACCCCAATTTTTTTTCGATTTCCGGATTTCCCTTGATGAGTTGATTCCAAAAATGTATAACACTTCCTTTCAAATTGGTACAGGGTGGAGGAAAATAAATTGAATTAAATTACCTACAAAATAAGACATAAAAGAATAAACGTAATAAACACATTAAATGAAATTACGTATTTA
>CAJUYI010003975.1:0-20426 GCA_910591695.1 Galerucella pusilla | reverse complement strand
ACCATCCTCATCGGACAGGATTCCTTATAGGCAATGTCTATTTTGTTCTGGATAGATACTGTGTACCTTTCCAGTTCCTCATTATTGCTGCGAGTCAGGACCTCTGTTCCCCGCAGAGCACCTATTAAGAGTCGATTGCAGAGAGCTACATCCGTCCTCTTCGGGTCACGGGATTTTACAGTGGTCCTGAGATCCTGGCTTACCGTATAGGTCAGCCAGCGGTGGTCTGACATAGAAATATGATCTGTCACTTGCCAGTCCTGAATTTTGTTTGATATTTTGGCTGTCGCCAGCGTTATATCGATTAATGTTTAGCTACGGGCGTTAATAAATGTCGGCTCCGTGCCTCTGTTTAAGATTGTTAGATCTTTCTCAATTATATATTCATAAAGAGACCTACCTCGGGCGTTGATATCCTTGCTGCCCCAGCTCAAGTGGTGTGAGTTTGAGTCGCAACCCAATATCTGCTCCACTCTTTGGTTGAGGCAGTGATCCCCTCCATCTCTTTAGTCGGTGGTAGGGTACGTCTCACATACGCTGCATGTATGAATTTACGAACATGCTTCAATTAAATAACCACAAAAGTAGCGAACAAAATTCTTTTCCAATAAATCATTTGTCTGAAAGTCTTTAGGAATTGCAGTATTTGATGAAAGGAATATTGTTGTATGGTGGATTAAAAGTCCTTTTGTACTTTTCTATTTATTTTAATGTCTATCTATGCAAATACTACCTTGTTACATAAATAACTGTTACTGTAAACATCGAGTTGATGTTTCAGCACAAAGTCTAATAATTATATTCTACCTATATTATTGGAAGACCATCTATAAGTAATTTATTATAGTTTTGAATAAAGTTACGTACCTATAATACTCGTGTCTATGTTTATTAAGTAATCTAAATATATTTTTATTTAATTGTTTAGTCAGCTAACTGTCGAAATTAGTACAATGATCTATAGGGTGTCTACATGCCCACCCTTTGAAAGACAAAATTACAGGGTGATCAAACCTGGAATTTCGTCTCTTAACTAACTAACGCTGATATCTCAATTCAAACACTATTAATGTAGGTAAGTGATTATTTGCTGACACACTGTATCATATTGCGTAATAAGGTACTATCTTGAATTTGACTCAAAAAATGGTAAGCAAATGATTAGGCAATTTAACTACTTATTACTTTTAGATGATCTTTGCATTTGAAAAAGATTAGAAATATATTGTATTCAAGTAAATTCTATGAATAGATAAAAATAGGTGTATTATTACTACAGAGAAGAATATAAACAATATAAATACAAATATATAACATATATTGATTTTTGGATACCCAATAACCTATTGTACATCATCACTAATAATAAAAGTATTGAAATGGAAATATTGTGAAAAAAAAATTAAGAAATTATCCAGGTAACATATTATGTTACCTTTCCTAAGAATGAATTGGAAATGTTTAAAATCAATATACTTATACCATACATATAAATTCTTTTATAAAAATATTCTAAAAACGAAATGAACAAAAAAAATATTTCATAATCTATATACTACTTTGATCATTAAATAATTGCAATTTGTTTTCCACAAACTACCAATGTCTTATTCATCTTTTTAATTTATTTAATTTGATTCAAAATCACTTCAAGAAATCTGTGCATTTCTTCAACTGTTTTTCATAATTACAATTGATGCACTTGCTGTGGCGTTTGAGAAACAAATAATAAACGAGATGTAGCTTTTTGTACTTTTAACAATAGTGTCTAAAATGACGTTTTGCGAATGCCAAACCTGTGTGAAGTCAATGGACATGCGTTACATCGCATTTTATAATTAGAGTCGTTTTGTATATTGGCTCTCAAGGTTGCGGAATTGCATATTTCTGAAAAATAATAATGATACAAGGATTATCACAGCAAAATCTATCAATTAAACAATCAGCATAATTACGGTTGATGCGAATAAATTAATTTGTTAATAACATCGTAATTGGCAGACTCATTAATTTACAGATTCTTGATTTCTTACCCGTTATTAGTGAGTTTGACGGAATAAGTAGATGTTAGGTAAAGACGTCATAACAGTAGCATCGTTTTTTACATGTGTTTATTAAAGTTGATAATAGTTTTCTGTCCACAACTTCAAAAATATTTTTTGCAAAAACCTTCAGGTGAAAAAAAAGCTTTCCATGTCATTTCCACTGCAATCCCCACCTGGTTGAATGATCTTCCGGTTTGGCTCCAGCAATCGAGTTTATTTCCTATTTCTTTACATTACTTTTGCCGTCTTACGAAAAGATACCTCTTGGGTAGACAATCATCGTCCAATTTCATTTATTCCTGATTTTAGTAAAATCACTTAGGTGCTGTTGAAACATAGGCTATACGATTACTCTGAAAAACAAGATTTTCCTGTAATACGCAGTATGGTTCTAGAAAAGAACGAATAATCAAGCTGTTTTAAATATTGTTAGTGAAGTAGTCGAGTGTCTTTAGAGCGCAGAGTATACTGCTATTACACTATCTGATCTTTCTAACGTCTGTAATAGTTACAGAATGCTACGAACCTTTCAGATTCATCTGAACTTTTGGGCACTGGATACTGGTCAATGACTGAATATTTTGCCTTGTCGGGTAGAACCCCTTCACTAGAAAAATTGTGTCCTAAATACGTTACTTCTCGCCTGAAGAATTGACATTATTTTTGTGGATTTAATTTAAGGTTGAATTTCCGACATGTGTTAAACACCCTTTCGAGATTACTTAAATGATGATTTTCTGACATTCCTATCACAACTATCATCATCATCATCATCCCTGAAAAATTATTTGGACTTATATTTAAACCAAATGGTAATCTTGTATACTGGAAAGAACCTTTTTCTGTGCTTAGAGATGTATATTTCCTTGAAGACTGTTCTAAGGGAATTTGATGAAAACCTGACATAAGAACTATGACTGAAAACCATTTCGACCTCCCTAACTGATCTAAGATCGAATCTAATCTAGGTAATGGAAATTTATCTGTGACTATTTTCTTGTTTAATTGCCTGTAATCTATACAAAGTCTCCATTGATTGCCTTTTTGGATACAAGTAAAACTGGACTGTTATAATCTGAGATTGAAGATTCAATTATACCTTGATCTCATAACTTTTGGACCTGATCATTAAGTTCTGAAGATTGAGAATGTGGCGTACGATAATTTTCAATATATACTGAAGTATCATCTTTCACCAATAGTTTTTGCTCATGAAAATGATTATGCGTTAAAATGGCATTTTTTAAAGCAAAAATATCTTGAAAATTTCCACAAAGATTTATAAGCTTATCCCTGACGTATTCTGGTTCCTCTAAATTCAATGTTTTTCTTAATTCTTCCACCCTATTCTTACTTTCGTTCGCCACAGCGTATACATGAAATAAATTTTAATCCAATATTTCAATATTGTTTGTATTTATCGAATTGCTTCCATAATTTGTATTTAAAATTCTGACATAAGGATTAGTTTTTAATATAATAGATCTTGCTATAAATATACCTGGTAATAATTCTTGTTGCTCAACAACTTTCTCCTGTCTTAAATTTTTGAAACTTTCTACCAACCGACAGACTTCTAGGCGGTATTGCTATGGTATCATATTCAGGATTATCAAAAATATCTAATGTTACTGTATTCCTAGATTTGCAATCTATGTATAATTTCAATTCTGAATAATCTAAAATACAATTATAATTTCTTATGAAATCCCTACCAAGTATTCCATTCGTAGGTATAGGAAATTTCTCCTCTTCTACATGAAAACAATGTATAAATGCTACAACCTTGATAAAAAGAAAAGTTTCTATTGTACCCAAAGTTTTAATTTCACCCTGAGTTATTCCTTCAATATTTAGGATTTGTGTTGTTTTTATTAAGTGATATGGGAAATTATCTGAAATTTTTACCTGTATCTAATATAAAAGTATCCATATCCGATACGTTTGATAGTGTTCCTCACAGTATATTGCTCCGTAAACTCATCTACTATGAAATTAGATGTGTGCCATTCTAGCTTATTGAGTCGTATCTAAGTAATAGTTATCAGACTGTGTCCCCTGTAGAAAGCCCCCATAGTTGACAAAGGGGCCAGGCCTGGGCCAATGCTGGGAAACCCAGCTTCGGCGTACCTGAACTGGCCTATGCGAGGGACAAGCTGCTTAACCCAGCTTCAGCCATGCCAATAATTATCCGAGCTAGGGTCAAGACTGGCTGACCCAGTCTTGGTCTTGCCAATGAGTACCCAAGACTGAGTAACCCAGTCTTTGCCATGCCAATGATCACCCAAACTTGTGCCAGGAATGGGTAATTTAACTTTGGCCATGCATTGGGGACCCAAATTTGGGTCATATAATACTTATTTATCCGCTTTAAACTGGTTGCTTATGGTGTTCGTCGAGTGTTAGTTTTTGTACCTTTCTTATTAATTGTTTATATGCATGACTTACCCAAATTCAGGTATCCTTATAAATCCGTTTCATTTGCCGATAACATAATTTTCATTCAATTCAATATAAACTATATGGAATTATAAGTTAACTTTATTTGATATTGTAAACAAATCTGAACTATGATTTTCGTCTTATAAACTTGAACTGAATTCGGAGAAGACACGAAATCTCTATTTTTCTTCTACTAACCAAAAAGCTGAGAGTGTTTAACTGTTGGGACTTTTTTCAGTTAGATCCGTCATGGAATTTCCATGTAGACTATCAGAAACAAATTATTAAGCGAGTCGTTGGTAGAGTATTCAGTATGAACCCGATTGCAGTGCCACCTACTGGGACCAATGTGAGTCTAAACCAAGGCTGCTCAACCACAGGCCCGCGGGCCACACAGTGGATGAATTTTAAATGGCCCGCTGCCAGAGAGAATATCCACTTATTTCTGACACTTAAAGACTTCATAAAGAATCTTAATATTACCAATATTGATTATTCTAAGTACGAATCGAAAATTGAATACTTAATACACTCATTTGAAAATAGATTTCAAGACTTTGAGAGTGAAAAAGAAATATTACAAATTTTTATGAACCCTTAATTAATTCAACTGAAATAATTAGTAATCCTGGCAATATTCAGTTGGAACTGACCAAACTGCAAAATCATTGTGCCTTGAAAAACCTTTTTATGGAGAAAATATCTTCGAAAGCATAAAATTTCACAGAAGGGTTTGCAGATTTCTGGAAATTGGTGCCAAAAGAAGACTTTCCTGCAATAACGGACCTGGCATTGCAGTTCCTCTCCAGTTTCGGATCAACATAATGTGTGTGAAAAGGTTTTCTCAGATCTTAATTATATTAAATAAATACCGCACTTCACTTACGGAGCAACATATTTTTGACCTGGTGTTATTGTCAACATATAATTTAAAACCCAATATAAAAAAATTAGTACAACAGAAACATTGCCAAAAATCACATTAATTCAAGATAAAAGTTTTATTTTTTATTTAGTTTGCAAATGATACTTTTTGTTTTATATTTTAATGAACACCAACTTTTGTAATACTGAATGTTTTCATCACACAAGTTTTATTAAACGTACGAATTTTTGGCGGATCATTGACGACTTAATTTCATATAAGTTGGAAAATCGTTAATGGCCCGCCAAAAATTTCTTACCCATCGGTTTGGCCCTACTGTTTAAAAACTTTAGCAGCCTTGGTCCAAACCATACAGATAATTACCCAAAAACACACGAAATTTGATCCAAATCAGAAAAACCGTTTAGGAGCATTAGCCCGATTGCAGAGCCACCTACTAGAACCAATTGTTAATCTGAATCATCCAGTTACTCACGTTAACACACACAGGAAATTCCATCAAAATCGGACCATTCGTTTAGGATAAGTTCACCATAAGCTCGACTGCAGCGCCGCCTACCAAAACCAATCGTGAATCTAAAATATCAAATAGCTTACTCAAATATACACAAAAAAGTTTCATCAAAATCGGACCATTAGCTTAGGAGAAGTTCAGCATGAACCCGATTGCTGCGCTACCTACCGGAACTAATTGTGAATCTAACCATCCAGTTACTTACTTGAACATACACAAAAAATATCTTTCAAATCGGACCGACCGTTTAGGAGAAGTTCAGTGTGAACCCGATTGCAACGCTACCTACCGGGACCAGTTGTGAATATAAACCACTCTCAAACACACACAAAACATTTCATTAAAATCGTTTCAGTTATTCATTCAATATATAATAGGAAATTATTCCAATATTAATGATGAATTCCTAGATCTAAATACGAGTATAAACATACGTGAATCCTTAATTGTTATTAATATTAAAATTTCGGGATTATTTATTAATTTTGAAACATATCTTGGGGTTCTTAAAACCAATGCTCACTGAACAACAGTTATAGACACGATTGGTGAAAAAATAAACGAATACAAGGTTAAGTAAGAACGTAGTAGAATATATTATTAAATACTTTATATTCCAAAAATTTGAATAAGCAATAATTCAACCAAAGTTACATGCAAATTTATTTATAAGTTGAACTACCGAAGTGAATCGATGCATTAAATTTGATTGTTTTTATATTGCTGTGTAATCAACATAGTAAGTTGATAATTATCAACAAATTGTTACATATATTACAGACAAAGTTATTTGGAATTAACTAAACCAAATAAAGGGTTCAATGAAACTAAAAGTCAAACCACAATATATTTATTGTCCGTTGAGACTCAAAACTTGCAACTAGTTTCGGTAACAATTATCATCATCAGGCTGTAACAGATAGAAAATGGTACCCTATTGTAAGAATCTGAAGAGGCAATAAATTTTATGTAACAAAGCTGCGATCAGATGATATTTTACAATCAAGTTAACTAATTAATAGGGAAAATTAATCTAAAATAATGAATCTGTACTATAAATTAGAAAAAAGTTATGGAAAGTTGAATATTACAATTTTTTTAAATAATAAACAAATTGTATAAGTTACCTGTATGATAGAATACTACTTAATGGACTAATGATAATGATGTTCTTACCATTCCAGTTGTAAAATTTCATACAGCCTGATGATGGTAATTGTTACCGAAACTAGTTGCAAGTTTTGAGTCCCAGCGGACATTAAATATATTGTGGTTTGAATTTGAGTTTCATTGAACCCTCTATTTGAATTCTAACCACATTTGAGGTATGGATGACGTCTTAGAGTTAACTAAAGCATTTTAAAAAAATGGGCTAACTATTTAAATGAAAAAAATCATTCGACTGAGTGGGATATGCAGCTTGAGTAGCGAAAAAACAATTCAAAAACTAACAATTTTTTGATGTGTTATGGAAATTAATGAGACCATTTATACAAGAGAAGCTAATATAATTTATCGCCAACCGTCAGTTAAGCCGTCAATAATCAGATTGATTTACGGAAGTAAACAAACAGTTTACCTTCCTATACTTTATCTGCTGCATTTGCGGTAAAAGTAAAATGCGGCAGGTAAAGTATTTTGACTTTGACATCACTCGAAAATCATTATCTGTCAGTATCACGCTTCACCCTATTACGGCTCGATAATAGTTTTCTTGTGATTTATTTATAACAAATTTTTGTTGGAACTCATTTGACTTCAGTAATTAACTTTTATAATGCTTCTGGGTGTACCTCCAATTTAAATATAACAAATAATAAGTAAATTTGTTTTATATTTGCAGTTTACTTTGTCATGATAAAATGCAATGAAATATACCTCAGTTTTTCATATTCTGAATTCTGAGCAAAAATCACTTCACTGCCTTGGTACATAAATAACAATTATTTGGCTGATTGATTTCACTTTTCTGATTCATATTGATGTTTCGCTTAGTATATGAAAAATTCAAAAAAAAACCGTGAAGCCGCAGGGACATTCGAGCTCGCGATCTTCTGTTTACTAGGCATGTGCTTGAATCAATTAAGTCACGGCAGGTACCTGTTGCCGGTATTAACGTCGAACAAAACGAGCAGAAAAAATCACGTTTTTGAATATTTAAAATTATTTGTTATTATTGCTGCAACAGATATAGATCATCTGTGAAAATTTAAACTGTCTAACTATCACGGTTCATTAGATACAGCCTGTTGACAGACAGATAGGAAGTAATAGGGTCCGTTTTTACCATCCGCGTACAGAACACTAAAAAACAGCCCAATATGGAATTATATGGTAGACTTTCTTCCCCACATTATTCAAAAACGCTCTTTTTAGCTGGAGACAAAATGAAAAATGTACGCCCCTTTCTTGAAAGAATATCTGGCCCATAATAAATGAACGTCGGTAAATAGTAAGCATTCAGTATGGGGAGAATGGCATCTAAAGGCAAAGGATAATAAAAGTGCTTCACAAGTTGTACATTTTCCATTCCGTACATATTTATACCAAGCAATAGGTAGATATTTTTGACAAATCAAATCCTAGTAAAAAACGGATAGTGCCATCATAAAAAAGACATTACGAAGTATCATTTTGATATGTTTTGGACACGTAAATGTTGTTCAGTAATCTTTTATGAACATTTGTAACGAAAAAAACCTTCTTTTTTTGGATTTTTTCACATAGCGTACAACGTACCTAAGCAATCTCGATGGTATGTCAAAGTAAATTGTAGATAATCAGAATACGAACAAAATGAGGGGTCAAACGAGTCAATCGGATAATTAGGAACCGGAAAAATCAGGAAAAACCAGAAAATTAGTCATTTTTTGAAAATTAAAATCTTCGTCATTTTTCCATTGCAAGAGCTGAAACTTGGTACGAAAGAAGTTCTTCGTATGCCTTTTATGTGCACGAATAGCAGACGACAAAGGACGATAACTTTCATCGCAATGGGCTAGTTTCATGGGTATGAATTAACAAGTGATTTCATATCGGGAGGGGTTAAGAATAACCTATCTTTTCCCATGATAACGATATTTATCCCAAAAAGTTATAAATATTTATGAAATTTAGTTTTGAATTTTTTTTTTAATTTGAATCAACAGCTTTAATTAAACCAATGGCAGATGCCCTTGTTGCCAGATTCAAAGTCAACTAGAAGAATTTGACAGCTGTCAATTAACATCATTCACGTTCAGTTTTTGGTAGTTGTTTGTGTTATTTTATAGTAGAAAGTGGGCTTCTGTTTATTTACCTTTTGAAAGACATAAAACTAATAAAAAACACTACCGCAAATACTTAAATAATATCCGGAAATCAATAAACACACAAAACAATAAACCACATAAACAAAACATTTGTAGGTTATGGCATTTGTTATTGTTTTAGGAGGAACTTATAATCCACTAAAAAGAAGAAGAAAAAGGTAGAACGTGTCGCGGGACACACGGTAGGAACTTTAGTTCCTTTTAAGCAAAAATTATGTAATACATCTGACGTTATAGATAAACGATTTGCATATTCTTTGGTGGTTGAGTAGTAAGCATACTAGACTCTCACGCAGTAGATCCAGGTTAAATTCCCCCTGAGGAAGATTTTTTTTATTGTTAATTTCTATTTTTAAATAATTCATGAGGGAGGCCGACTGGCAACATCTACTAATAACAGCATGGTATATTTAAAAAATGAAACCGTAGCATTATACAAATTGGACATTCAAGAACTGTACGTTTACCACAAAATTAGTGGAAACATAAAATTGAATTGTACAATTTCTTCCAAAATATGCCCTTTTACATTTAAAAACAACCTGCCAAATGTCAAATCAATTTATCCATCCATTTTAAAGTGATCGAATTGAAACATTCAAGTTTTCAAAATTTCAACACAATGTGCTAGACCCCTTAATCGCGCAAAAAAAATTATGGAAATAATAGTGAAAATTTATCCCAACAAATTCAAATAGATCACCAGCACTGCGAATACCAGCTTTGCATAGAATTTCAATATAGCATCGGTGGTTCAGTGGTAGCATGCTCGCATTGCACGCGGGCGGCCCGGGTTCGAATCCGGGCAGGAGCATGTTTATTATTATGAATCGCTGCTTCGTAAACGAGAGAGAGACTAAGGAGGCACAAGCACACAAAAGCAAGGCACATAACGAAGCAATGTAACATAACGCAGCGTAACGTAACGCGTAACGGTCAGATCTTTTGCGTCGCGACCCCTGGTCGCTCAAACATAACCTGGCGTTAAGAACTAAAGTTCCAATAAAATAGTCCGTATAAATTGATAACAAATACTAAAAATAGAATAGAATGGGTAATTGAGGAGCTACCGATGGACTTGTCCTCATAATAGATCTCGGTGGTTGAGTGGTAAACATGTCAGACTCTTACGCGGTAGACCTAGGTTCGATTCCCCATGAAACAACTTTTTTTTTAATAATGATTTTATTTTTAAATAATTATTCTGCTTGATATTGATAACAACAACAGGTAGACGCTTGAAATATTTCGTATTTTGCATATTTATTGTAGATAAAGGTACGATACCTACCCTTCGTGCGGCAACATCTACTTATAACAGCTTCGCATATTTAAAAAGGGAAACCGTAACATTGTACAAATTGTACATTTAAGAACTGTACGTTTATCACAAAAAAATTAGTGAAGACATAAAATTGAATTGGTACGATTATAAATAAAATTGTTGAACATTTTAAATTTCAAGTTATATTTATTTTACAGTATATTCAAATGTTTATTTTCTAGATTTTTTCTTGAAGGGATCGTAGAAAAAATATAATGTTCGAATCGTGTGGATTGTCCATATCCACACTAGTTGCACAAACTACTATTCTGCACAGTTCACAAAATGAAAATGTAGGCCATCAGTTAACTAAACGGATATAATTTCATATACATCCTAGAACGTATATGAAATCCACCAATCAGCATTCGAGTTGAGTATCCGTCATTCATCTTTTTTCAATTTAAAAGAAACGTCAAAATAACTTGTCAAAGTTTCTCATAGAAGCGCACTGGATCAAGAATATTCATTTACAAAGATAAACTTGAAAGAAATAATCCGTACAAATTACCAACAAATAATACTTAAAACAGAATAAAATGGGTATTTGAGGAGACCTCAGATTTTATAAAATTATGTAATAGGTACATCTGACGTTATAGATAAACAATTTTCATGTCTCTCAGTGGTTGAGTAGTAAGCAATCCAGACTCTCACGCCGTAGACCCGGGTTCGATTCCCGTGAAAACGTTTTTTTTTTAATTGTTACTTTTATTTTAAAAAATAATTATTTTGCTTGATAATAATAACAACAACAGGTAGACGTTTGAAATATTTAGCAGAATATTCATTATTATAGATAGTGGTACGGTACCCTTCATGAGGGAGTCCGACTGGCAACATCTACTTATAACAGCACTGTATATTTAAACAGCATCGTATATTTAAAAACTAAAACCGTAGCCCTATACAAATTTCAAGAACTGTACGTTTACCACAAAATTAGTGGAAACATAAAATTGAATTGTAAAATTTTTAATTTGAAGTTAGGTATATTACAGTTTATAGAAATTTTTATTTTCCAGATTTTTTCTTAAGTGGATCGTAGAAAAAATATGCTGCTCGACTCGTGTGGATTGTCTGTATCGCACATGAACGATTGAGCACTCCGCCTACGGCGTCGTGCTCAAACTTCGTCCTCGTGCGACATGGCCATCATATCCACACTAGTTGCACAAACTACAATTTCTTTCAAAATATGCCCTTTTACATTTAAAAACAACCTGCCAAATGACAAATCAATTTATCCATCCATTTTAAAGTTATCGAATTAAAACATTCAAGCTTTCAAAATTTCAACACCCTGTATTTCGAAAAGTAAATGTGCTAGACCCCTTAATCGCGCAAAACAAATTATGGAAATAATAGTAAAAATTTATCCGAACAAATTCAAGTAGATCACTAGCACTACGAATACCAGCTTTGCATAGAATTTCAATATAGCATCGGTGGTTCAGTGGTTAGAATGCTTGCATTGTACGCGGGCGGCCCGGGTTCAAATCCGGGTAGGAGCATATTTATTATTATGAATCGCTGCTTCGTAAACGAGGCACAAGCACGCAAGGCACATAACGAAGAAATGTAACATAACGTTTCGTAACGTAACGCGTAACGGTCAGATCTTTTGCGTCGCGACCCCTGGTCGCTCAAACATAACCTGGCATAAAGAACTAAAGTTCCAATAAGAGGTCTGGAACTGAATCGAGTTTCGACTTCTTCGGAATTCTAGGGTAACGCAATTCATGCGTGTGTGTTATATCGTGTTATATCACATGTTTTCCAAACAACTCAACCTACATAGAGAACATTTCATTTTCATTTAATCGGTAATACTAGAGATTTGTAGTTTTCATTTATTTATTTAGTATAGGTACATTTAATGTACTGTGTTATGTTTTTTCTTCAACGCTCACTACAGCATTGCCTCCTATATGCTTAAAGTAATTTTACATTTTAGTTTCCAATGGAACATACCATTCCTTTATAACTCCATATTAGTTTTCTAATAGAATTGACAATTGCTTCGATATATCATTTTATATCATCATCACATTTTATTCCTACTTTGGAAGCGTCATGTCGAAAGCTACAGCTTAAAATATATATTTCCAAATTTCTTTGACTATGCGAGAGTCACCTTTTTTAATAAGAGGCACCCGATTATGAGAGCATCATTTGAAAGAGTACGGTTTGACAGTACTTTGCGATTCTGATGTAAAAGAAAAAAGATAACTAGTCTACTTATAAAGTTTTCCCTCCTGACAACAGCGCAAAATCTCCTTGTTTGTCATTGGCTCTAGCCTACCACAGTCTACCATAGGAATTCAAATTTCAATATTTTTTTTCATTTTCATTTGAAATCGTAGAGTGGCGTTATTAGTTGCAAATACTTAGTTGAGACCCAATATATCTTGTGACATTTTCATTGAAATTGATGAAACGAGCCCATTGCAATTTTTTGAAAAAAGTTTTGAAAAGTATCGAGGTAGAACAACAAAACGTATTTTTTTGATTTCTATTGAAATAATGTGAAGTCGGCCAAAATTATCATATAAAAAAATTGAAATTGCAATTGCGATAAAAATTATCGTCTCTTGGCGTCTGCTCTTCGCGCACATGAAGGGCATACGAATAGCTTCTTTTGTACCAAGTTTCAGCTCTTGCAATTGAAAAATGACAAAGATAATAATTTTCAAAAAACGACCAATTTTTTGGTTTTACCTGATTTTCTCGGTTCCTAATTAACCGATTGACTCGTTCGAACAATACTATTTAACTATAATTAAATAAATTTTTTCTATAATATAATAAAAAAAAGAAGGTTTTTTTTGTTATAAATGATCATAAAAAATTACTGAACAGCATTTGCGTCTCCAAAACATATCAAAATCATACTACGTAATGTCTTTAATATGATGGCACTATCCGTTTTCTACTAGGATTTTCCTCAAAATTTACTATACTCGTATGCTCCGTTGCTTGGCCTAATTTCAAAAAGTGATACTTCAATTGAATTATACTTTTTTAATATTGGCTCAAGGTGCTCCTAAAATTAATTATGAACAAACAATATGCATAAAGTAACACCATAAAATTTTTCTTTTTCTGTTAGTTAAGAGAATAATTTCTTCATCGATAGCAACATGCAGTGAAGCTTTGGGAAATGTGCTTTAAACGTGGAATTAAACAAGCTTCCATACCAGAGTCATTGTTTGCTTGCCTTAGTTGGTTCTCTGACATTTGACAGTCGGACTAAGTCCGTTCATTAAACTCTTGTCAATATTGACCTTTCAGCCTGCACGCTGTCCTGATTGTGTGACCAACTAGCTCCCATGCGGCGTTACGCCCTTTAGATGCTGTAGAGTTTAAAATATGTATATACGCGACACTGATCTGTATCAAACAATAGCTAACGTGGATAGTTTGAGGAAAGGAAATATTTTGTTCCAAAAATAGTTTTAATGAACCAATAATTCACTTGCAATTTACACATTTTTTCAAATATATTGTGGAGTCATTTAGAAACAGTTAGTTTCATTTAAAACCATAACCTTATTTTCATTGATACTTGAAAGTAAAAGTTCGAAAAATGCATTTGTTTTCGATTAATCTACATATTCATATCGGGTGTAACAATAAGTCGATATCTCGGTTATACAGAGTGTCCCATATTTTATTGGAATTGTATGGGTAAATTTGACACCGTTTGAGATACGAAGTCAATCGAATTAGAAAAAAAGCTCTCAATTTTCATGGTTATCACAATGGTTCATCATATAACCCGGATGGCTCCAGATAAAATTAACAGAATCGAAAAATTATCGTTTTTTTCTTCCCTGTGTTGTGAACAACGGATTTTGACACTGTTTAGAAGGACGTAAGTAGCAATTACCAAGAAGGTTTCAATTGTAATTGACAACGGGCTGTAAATAAACTCACTGGAGTTAATATAATAACATTTTGTTGATGTCTTTCCAATACATTACGTTTGAAGAAATAGTAAAATGGCAGGTCTGTGATTAATCTTCATCAAAATATTACAATAATGGCCCGTTTGAATGTATTACAAACGTTAACCTTAATCTTTGATTTGAAAAATTTGATTAGTTGATGTTAAGATCACGCGCAAACGCGTCCTATCAATCGGGAGAGATAACATGATTCAAAATATAATGCAGACGTACCTTTCGTAGCGTCTTTTTTTAATGTCAGTTCTCGTCAGATTTGTACTTTGTTGTTTGCGGTCAGGGTCAGGGTAAGGGATCTCTGCAGCGGCGAAGGTGCTGCCAGTCCCGTCAGTACTAAAATTACTGATTCAGTGAGAACTGTAACGCCGTTAGTGGTAGTTGCAGATTATTCCACATATATCAGCGCTGACATCCTAACGTGTCTATGACGTATTTATGATCCTAACCTGACAACTGCCTGACGTGTATCGTGAGATTGTCCAGTTTCCGTTTTTAATAGTTATTTACGTAAGTAATTATGAAAAGAGCGATATTGTTCAACAAGCGTAATAATTGCCAAAACGAGCGCTAGCGAGTTCTGCAAATTACGCGAGTTATAAACTATAGTATATAAACTTGATGACTATTGCTTTATTTTTCCCACTTCAGGCACTATATGATCCATTTTTAGACATTTCATTCAATTTTACTTGACTTTTTGATTGTTATTATTGTAATACCAATCTAATGTTGAGTAACTTTGAATGAAATATCAAAAATGGACCATAAATGTCATTTTGCAATTGAAGTAAAATTACAGTAATTTTGAATATGCCGCCAAAAACTGTAAAATTACAGGAATCTTTTTTTTCGGCTGTTAGCGAAGTTCACAACCATCTGATTTCTGTTAGAGGTACTGACGGAACTCTCAAGGTGGCGCCACGCTTACAAATAGAGGGCGCCACGGGTCAGTTTCCCATCTATAAGTTTTTTTTTATCTATGGTCATGGTCGGTATTCTTGATATCCTTCGCAATTGGTTACGAATGGTCAATTTGCGAACACTTTCTAAAAATGGTTTTCTGACCTCTCTTCATAGAGATTTGCGAACATTTTCATTTGCGTGGTGAAATGAATTCGACAACATCGTGATTTCCAGATTATTTAGTAGTTCCGTGAAATCAGATTATGATTAGATCGTAACTTAGGTTGAGTCATGGTTAATTTTTCATTATTTGAAACAATAAATCCATCTCGGATTAATCACCTCATTGGAAATGAGAGATCTACTCGATGAAAACTCTTTAAAATTTAGGAAAATGTATGTTCACTTGAAATATCATGAGGATCAATAGGATTGAAACGATTATATTGGAATTAGTTCATCTCCGAGATTCTCTGAATTACCAATATATCGCAAATCATCTATTTCGTGGTTTTTAGTTTTACAACAGTGATTTTAATACCCAAATATAACCTATAAATTTTGTAAGACACATACGCAAGTCGTTTGCGGTCAACAAAAACCACTCGTTGGCATTCGCAAAATTATGAGCTGCACATGTCTCTGACAAATATTAATCTTATTGGTATATTTATTTAAATGATACAAAAATATGCCTAGATACATCAGCATCTTGAAAGATCCTAAGTATTTTCAGTTATAAAAAGGAGCCGGTGATTATTAGTTCCATAACCTTTTCAAACTTGGCTGAATACGATCCTGATTATTGCATTTATCAAGTTTGAGGTAAGCTAATGTCAACATAGCAAATAAAATAAAAGACATAAAGAAAACTCTGATATACGTCACAAACGATGACGCATACCAAGAAGGCTATTGACTGTACTATACCCCTAGTAGGTGATAGTTCAGGTCATATAAAACGTGTATCCTATTTCCCCATCTTTAACCAAGCTTTTTGTTACTTTTGAAGTACTACAGGAGACTTCAGGTTTCGTTATATTGTATGAAATTTTATTTGCAGCTTCCTTTTTATTTTTGACGCTCTTTGCTACACAACTTTACACAAGAGCTGCAAATTTACATGTCGCCATGCTGCTTGAGACCTGAGACATCAACCCCAGTATTCGCTGATAAACTGGCCAACATTTTTTTGAAGAAATGTCCCGTGAACTGCTTAAAATTCTCAAAATTCAGCAGCTTTACTTGGAGCTGGAGAAATTGAGTTTTTTCCGACAAGCAATTTCCATTTTCATATAGCATAAAGAAGCGAAAATTGAAATTCTTCATGTGGGATTTTATAACAATGTAATTTCAAACCATTTTGAAATAGCAAACCTCCTTATCGTCACTTCAAGTCACTGTAGATTTAAGTGACCTTCCATTTTTGGATTCAGAAAGGGTAACATTATTATATTTCAATTTAACATTTAACATTAACATAAAAAAAATATGAATGAAAAAAAAAGCAAAAAAAAAATTATAAGTTATATTAGTACATATGTATTATACAGGGTGTCCCAAATAAGAGTGACTGATTTTGAACATAAATGCCCAGCTTATTAATTGCTCCAAAGAGATGGGGTTTTCACTAGTTTCACTAGTTTATCAAAGAGATTTTTTTAGGCTTGGCTGGCATTTCTTCTCATCAACACAGGGTGTTTTACTAATGTTGGTCAAATTCAAAGGGGAAAATATGTATTTTTTCAAATGGAACACCCTATAATTATTGATCTCATTCGAAAGAGCAATCATTCTCCTTTCCAAAAATGTATAGTTTCCTATCTTTTGTTCCATTAACAACAAAGATATTCGAGGTTTTAAGTAGTAGTACACGCGTTCGATGCGATAATTACAGTCAAGCAAGGTCGGACATGGTTAGTACTTGGATGGGTGACGACCATGCCAGGGAAAACCATCGTATGGGGCCCGTACAGCCTGCAGCGGACTAGCATATCACAGCTCGCAGGCATTATACCAATGAGCACGAGGTATAATGTAGATATGCCGTCTTTCGGAGGAGACGTAAAACCGAGGTCCCGAGTCCATGGATGTTGGGCTCGTTAAAGAACGCTACCACTGGTTGGAACACTAGTGGGTTCGCCTAAATTTCCGGTTAGGGGTAGAGTGCTCCCGGCGTCGGTGATTAGCCACAGTCGCAGAAATAGACCGACGTTAAATAACAAAATAAAAAAAAAAAAGAAGTAGTAGTACATTTTTAATTAGTAGTTTCATTTCATATGAAGGTATTTTGATGCCTAAAATCAACTCATGCTGTGACCGTTTGACGCATAACAACAAATTCATTAAAAGAAATTGGTTTTTGAGAACCCCATATTCTACAATTATGTTTGTTACACATGCCATTAATGTGAAACATTGCTTCATCAAACATAATTCATAATGAATTGGGTTCGTTTCTTAATAAGTCAAGTAAAGTCTCACATACCATTACTCGTTTTTCATAATCTGACTGGTACAATTTTTGATAAGTCTGAATTTTGTATGGAGTTAGTCTTAAAATTTTTAGACATCTTTTAAGGTCACTCTTGCCAAGCTCTAAAAGTCCAGCAATTTTTTTAATTGAAATTTTATTATCGTTATCATGTGGCACTTCATTAATTGACATCAACCTGTTTAAAAGACCATCATTATTTCTTGATTTTTTTTCAAGTGTGCAACCAGTTTCGATAAATTGTACATATAATTAAATTATTGATTTCGTTTCTGCATAAATTATTACAGCTTGAGCTTTTTCACTCACTGTATAGATCATTCCGAAACCGACTTATATGACTTATAACAAAATTACTATTGTCAAAATTGCTGATTTTGTTGTTATGCGTCAAACGGTCACAGCATGAGTTGATTTTATGCTTCAAAATACATTCATATGAAACTACTAATTAAAAATGTACTTCTACTTGAAACCTCGAATATCTTTGTTGTTAATGGAACAAAAGATAGAAAACTATACATTTTTGGAAAGGAGAATGATTGCTCTTTCGAATGAGATCAAAAATTATAGGGTGTTCTATTTGAAAAAATACATATTTTCCCCTTTGAATTTGACCAACATTAGTAAAACATCCTGTGTTGATGAGACGAAATGCCAGCCAAGCCTAAAAAAATATCTTTGATAAACTAGTGAAACTAGTGAAAACCCCATCTCTTTGGAGCAATTAATAAGCTGGGCATTTATGTTTAAAATCAGTCACTCTTATTTGGGACACCCTGTATTGTACAATAGATCATGTATTGTTAAAAAAATTGGTGGGGATCCATACTTACTCTTCTTTAATAAAAAAAAATCAATTAACTTAAACATATTCGGCTAATGGAGTTTCTCCCTGGTCATAGGCAAACAAAAAAAAATTTAACATTGCTCAATCGCATTGCACGCTCCAGCAATTTCCATTATCATCACAACCTTTATCATTTCTTCCTTAGTCAACTCAGAATACATCTTTATCGAACGAAATTAAGTTATAAACCCCTCATATAAGAATACAAATGGGAAAATGAAACAATTAGGAACATTACTAATCATGTGTGGCACGTCATTTATTTTTTAGATGGCTGTGCAATGTATTCAATATTCGCTCCTTGCTGTGTATCATCTCAAGGTCCAGAAGAAACAGATATGTTAGAAGGACTAGTTTGGATTGGCACATTAAGTATAGTAAATTTGGCAAATATTTAGAAAAAACATGTATAAAAGCGATTTTATTGGTTTTTCGATCATTTGATGACATCTCATACAAGATGAGAACCATTTTTCAGAAATTTATGATTTTTTCCATTTTTCATTCCACTCTCGTCAATTCGAAACGGCTGTTCAATTATTGAGCGTTTACTTGGAAAACTATCTATTTTTACATCAAGTGCAGAAAGTACTTTTTCACCGCGTACGGATCATGGCGATTCACCGAAAACGACCGAAAGCTTTCTGGTCGAACTATACATGAGCTTATTTCTACGATCAGACAATCTTAACTGGTTCTCCAGCATTCATTTGGAACGTATTACTTAACACTGGGAGCTTCCACCGTCAGAATTCTAGGATATGGTTGAGTATCAACAATGGTCCTTAACGATAGACGTGCAATACATTTTTCCAGCGGAGCTTATTTAGTTGCTGCACGCCTGTTTTCTCGTTATTTCTCAATCAATTATTTGATATATTATTCAATTGTTCTCCCATTGTCCAATGCTCTTTGTATCTATCCTTGCCCATTGTCACCTCCTCCTTGGCCCTATACAAACGCAGCGTAAAGCCTCATTCCCTTAGTCCACCAATACTAGCTGAACTTACCTTGTTTCCCTTTTGTCCTACTGTAATGAAAACCTTTTAATAACTAAAGCCCTATCATTCACAAAACTAGTGTTGCATTAGAATTCATAAAACGTCAAAATTACTAAACGTCATTTAGACAATTTAACAAAACATCATAAAGCGTTTTCGATTATTTACTTTTGGCTGCTAGTAGCAGCTCGTAGTGACTGAATTCCGTTCGTTTATTACCTTTCCCTTGCCCCTCAAGCACATACTGAAAAAAATGAGCTTCAAGCCACGGACATTGAATATTTGACGTTTGTCCGGTTTGACGTTTATTTGAAGGTTAAGATTGTGCCGATTACGATTTAATACGATTTAAACCTTACTAAAAATATCGAAATTTGCAAAATTGTATTATCAAAAACATTATAATTGAAAACTGTTCTCCTAACAACACAGGAAATTAATTGACATTGGCACATGCCAGGTGGTTTTGAGGATCCTTAAAAATCGTGTTCGTTTTGCTCAAAAGTCGTGACGACTGAGGCATCACGCACAAGTGCTTGAAGCCCAAATAAACGAAAGCAACAATAGTAATACTACAACTACCCTCACCTGTCGCTTTTCTGATGGTCGGATATGCTTATTCACAAGTCGCTCTTTGCCCATGTCTCTCCACCAGTTTTGCTCTCATTGCTTTTCTGAACCTTTTCTT
>CAJUYI010003974.1:0-20429 GCA_910591695.1 Galerucella pusilla | reverse complement strand
AATACAAATATGTTTTCTTGACTTTCGAGTCATGTGTACTCAGCTATAAAGTATTCATCTTAATCGGATGACAGATGCCATGTAATTAATTTCGTACCCTATTTCGATGTTTACTTGCGTACTATAAGAACTACAATATATTTTTGATAAAATAAGGCTTGTTCATTTAGTCTTTGCTTGTAATATTATATTCTTTGTAACAGAGATAACAGTACAGATTTAAAAAAAAACTCTTCAATGAAGAAAATCAACTAAACAAAATAGAAGCAAATTACAACAGCTTTCCATCGCTGTAACTGCTTCATTGGCATTGTATCAACATGTTCTGCAGTCATCTGGTGCCGTATTCTTGACTAATGGAGTAGACCGAACTCTAAAATGGTTCTAAATATCTTTTGTATGTTCCTTGTCCTGTATTCATTATTCTTTTCCGCTAATTTATTGGGAAAATAAACCATATTTTTTTATTTTCATTTCCAATTTTCGGTAGCGTTCCAACTATGTACCGTTATGAAGAATCATCAAGTTTTTACAAATTTTGGTCTCTCCCTCTCTGAGACTACGAAAAAATTTGACAACTAAACATCAATGATATTTTAAAAACTTAATAATTCTTGATAACGGTACATAGTTGGTACGGTACTGAAACGTTGAAATAAAAATAGGAAGCATATAACGAAAAAGAATATCTAGAATGGTTTTTTCTTATGAAATGACTGTTAAGCCTATTGTAAAAATTCTCAGGGTTAAGGTGCCGAGGACAGGAATTAAAACAAGGACTGAGTGTACTGAACAAATCAATCAACTAATAAATGGTCGATTCTCATAAAAGTCTCGCTATAAGTACCCGAGCAGATGGTTGGCAATACCAAAATTATCAATTTATTGTTAAGGAAATACCCAATAAAGCGATATGCATGTTCAAGAATTGGAAGTATAGTTTATAAAAATGGAAAGATACTTGATTATACTTAAAACTTATCGCTACTATAATTCGAGATTACTTGGGAAAATCCCTAATGGTTTATTGCAGCAAATCACAATTTGTATTAAAAAAAATTATAGCAAAGATAATTACAAGTTGTTTATATTATAAGGTGATTGTGAGTTGATAGACGATTGTATTAGAAGTATTAGTAGATAATAAATCATAAAACATTCACTAAGATTGATATTATTAAGAATGGGATTAGAAATTTTAGCCAACATTATTCACGTATAATTTATTGCACAAGAGGTTTGTATTTTAACGGCTAAATTTGGGTTGCTCAATGAGAGTGGAAAAATCTGTCAATTACAACCCTTTACCTTTGTCGTGTTTTTAGGTTGACAGTTTTTCGATTCAAATTGTTAGTCAACAATACATTTGGAAGTTTAATCAATTTCAATCAACTTACATTTTTATATAAACTTTTAGATTTTTTCCTCTCCAAAAGGGATTTGGCGTAAGCTGCCCAATGTTGTAGAAGGGCCTCGTTTTTTCATCAACTTTTTAAATAAACGTACTGGGCATATTTTCGAAAATAGATGATTATTCTCCAAATGTACGCCAATAGTTTGTTTCAAAAAGTACTTTGGAGTATCGAAATGCAATTATGCTTTAACAACCAGATCTTTATCGGATATTACCGAGTTGTAATCAAAATGGACGAAATATTTTCCATAATTTAATAGTAATTACTATTTGTATTGTCATCGGTCCTTAACGACTATGCAAAATTTCGTTTGAAGTGGGTCAAAATCGAATCAAAAGGTGTCTGTTACAGACAAACATAATATATACAAGTGAAGCGTGTTGGAAAAAAGAAAATGAAAATGAAGAAGGAAAAAAAGGAAAAATGAAGAAAAAACCAATCAAAAAGAAGAAAAGTAGAAAAAGAGAAAGGGAAAAATAAAAATATAAAACATTTACTGACAGCCAGGCTGTGTCTAATCCAACAACTAAGTCTCTGGACTGGTGAAAAACTGTAAAGAATCCCTTATTAGAGAGTTATTGGAACGTTTATAAAGTCAAGCAGTAATAGTGCTGCCCTTATAGTGACATGCGCATTTGATGTTTCCAATAAGGAAACATTATCAATGTTTTTGCGCGATCGATCTTTTTTGTTTATTTACAGGATCGGTTGTCAGGTCGGTAGGTTGTGTTTACTGGTTTCTAAGTCTAACACGTCGGTAAGTGATTCACTTACCGTTTAGCCCTACATACATTTAAGTGGTCCTAAATAATATATTACTTCATTCATTACACAATAGGAACAAAAAAAATAAGAAGATTGATATTTTTTTAATGAACAGAATCGAACAGAACAATATAAAAAGTAATAAATAGCATGAAAACAATTTCAATAAAAAGCCAATTATATTTTAAACTGTTTGAGAAGTATAAATTTCACTTTAGACATTTCTTTCATTTCCAAGAAATTTAAATTATTTTATTCGAAATTCGAATATTTCAAAACGATCGCGCAAAAAATGGTATAAGCATTTCGAACGTTAAGGGTAATAACGGTCAAGAAAACATATTTGTATTCTGTGTAAAATTCAATTTTTTTAAAATCGCAGAGCGCTTTCGGCCATTAAGCCATCTTCAGTGCTATACCTGCAAGTAAGTAATAAAAGTTGGAAAATGTAAAATAAGAAATAAGTAAAGAATTACTTACTCGTCAGGTATTTGTTACAAGAAACTTTTCGACAACACATTGACGTCACAAAGTAAAATATCTTAAGATAACATTAAATTAAAAATAATCCCCTGATTAGGGTAAACTGTATTTGGATTTTGAACATTTTTAAATTTGTTTAAATTGTCTTCAACTAATACACGAACACGTGTTAGTCTAACGGAATTTAAAGTGACACTACATCAATTTTAAATTAACAAATGACAATCTAAGTGAACACAGAACTCAAGCCATCCAACATGAGTATAAAAATGACATTGTAAAATTTTGTGTAATGTAAATATAAAAGAACCCATTTAAATTTGCAAAAATTGTTGTAATTAAAGTAATTCAGCAATGTCCGAAAACAAATATGTCAATGATGATATTCACCTTAATAACGGTCTCCAGCAAAATTGGAGGCTTCGCTACGCTCAGCCTCCAAACATTGCTGCCGACCGGTAAACAACCCTTACCGTTCTTGATACTTAACATACTATAGTGCTTGTCCTTATTTGTGCGCGATTACTGCAGTGCACTATCCCGACTTTATTTCATGTTTCATATTTATATGTCACAATTTGTAGGTGATTTGTGTCATCTGTGACACAACTGGACTGGACACAACCTAAATTTTTTCACAGTTTCAAGTTATCCGTTCTCCCCCCGTCAAATAAGAAATAAGATGAACGTTTCCAGTTCAGAAACTCGTGTTGAAAAATTTAGAAGATTAAAATTTACTTACAACGATGACATTGCATTTTTAAAAGAATTCCTAGCATATAACCCCATGCAAAATGAAAATGCATGGGAAATTATTTAGAAGAATCTTGAACTCACAGTTTTAAAAAAGTTTTCTGACAGAACTATAAAACATCATTTACTCTTGCTTCTGGATTAAATGAATATAAAATGATAATAATAAATATTTTCCAATGAAGTTAAAAACGTATGTATTTAAAAGAAGTAAGGTTACATTTTTAAAAACAATGTCATTATAGAGTTTCATGTTTCAATAACTCCCAATTTTAAGTCTGTTTTAAGGTCGAGCACTATTTATTCAAGGTCATCACAATTAATGCAAGGCAGTAAATTCGTGTTTCCAATAACTCTCTATTATGGTGGCAACAATACAGTATTTCTAGTATGGGTGCCAGGAAAAGAGGGGATTGCAGGTAATGAATTGTCGGACCAGTTAACTAACGAAGGCACCGAAAGAGACTTCTTAGGTCAGGAACCGTTCAGTGGAATCACAAACGATTGCACAAGAGAGAAAATGGGGAACTGGCTAGATAAGGAGCACTAATTCAAATGGAGGTTGATACTAGGACTTTACTGAACAAGGTAGACAAAGACTCTCAACCAGGCTATTGTAACGGTGAGGGACATTTTAAAACAGCTACCCACCTGGTCACTGCACCCCGAGAAACCATCTACACAGAATGGGAAAAGTTGGTCAACCTATGTGCAATACAATATACCTGGTGTCACAAGTTATCGTATACAGGCAATATCTCGCTTATTAAGTTGATTAATAAATTAAAAAACTGCATTGTATGGCATTAAAGTACCTTCCTGATGACGTATGAAAAAATGTTTTACATTTGACAGCCCTGTGGTAGCTCCCTCACTTTTTTTTCAAATCTCATTGAAAATTGCGTGTCGTTCTATTAGGAATACAACCATAGCACATACTTGGTATTTTTTTCAATTGATAATAACAAAAGCATCAATATTTCATGAAGTATCAATTTCAACTGAAATACCTCTGGAGCCCTATTCTCAACTGGCTTCTCTCACAAGCGAAATATCTCTAAAGGGAGTGAATTGATTAGCAGCGATGTGGTATTTGTAGATTCTTATGTACCACTGCCCTCGCAAATCTGTGTCACGAGGGACTAGTTACGGCAGCACCGCGATTTCAACGTATTTTGAAGATTGAAAATGAACAAAAAGCCACTCTGGTACAAATAATGAACGAAAAACCCAAGACATATCTAAAAGTTTCTTTAGTTAGCCGAAATATTTTTTCTAAGAGGTCATCACTGAGTTGTGTAACAGGATCTCTTAAAAGGACTCGGTGGGGTTCTGCAACATTTTCTTCTGCTTCTTCTAGACCTTCTAGTACTCCAACATACATAAGATCATCCATTACTACAATCCCTTATATAATATGACTGCAATTTTAAATTATTTATATACAATTATAATTTTCAACACTGCTTCAATAAAAATTAAAGGTTAGAATTGTCTATTTACATGCAAATCATTGACATATAATATGTCAATGATGCGAATGCGAGTGAACTAAAGCACTCCTCTTCGCGGGAGCGTTTTAATTGCGAGGAGAGGGCAATGAATTTCGATCTCCTCGCATTCAACGACATCGATATCGCTCCAAGCGAGGGCCTGAGAATATCTGCCCTGATGCAATTCAAAAAACTCCTGCAGAGTCCTTGCAAGCTACAAAACGTGCTAAAAGTGTTGTTGTGCTGGCCCCATCTGAATCATAGCTGATGTGACGCTACGAGATGCTTCACGAATGCGTTCTCCAAGATCTTAAAATACTTCAGCCTAGAATTGTAACTATTACGTGGTCAGCAGTGACCACTGTTTTAAAAGCCATCTGAAATTTGGCCGCAGGATAAATTAATTTTAAATATCAAATTGAGGGAGAGTTTCATCTTTTTTAAAAATAAATAGACTTTACCAAAATAACACAAAATGCAGCTGTTTATTATAAATATAAATCGTGACTATGGTTCGAGAACGCCTTCAACACCATAGATATAAAGTATTCAATATCGAACAAGATATCGTAGGTATTGAGGATTTTCTTTTTGATACGGTAACTAAAATTGACTTCGATAAAATAATATCAAATATAAATATAATATATTATACTACAACCTATGAAAAACAAAAAGTGTTCGGAGAATTGACAATTTGAATGTTTAATAAAATTTATGAAAGCATTATTGTTAGCATTTGGGGTAGGGTGGATCAACGATTTTCTTAGTTTCTCTAATACAAGTGCTTACTCGAACGACCAATAAATAATAAGAAAATGTAGTTTTTTAACGCCCTCCGACCGCTAAAACATCAGAAACAAGTTGATTAGTCATTGATCCGATAGAAAAGAAAGTCTTTTAACAAGACAAAGTTTAACAAAATATTTTCATTTATTGTCTAGTTGTAGAACTTTTTATAAGAGTCAGTTAGGGAGAAATAGAATAATTCTCGATAATGGCAGTTGCAACGCTACCCAAACAATAGAAACAAAAAAATATAAGTTACCATTAAATAAACAAATCAAATTATTTTGTCAAATTTCATTACAATAATGAGCATTTCTTTTTAGTGTTTTGATCCTCCTGCACACCAATTTTATGAGACCATAATACAATTTTTTCTATCAAATTGAAGGATAATTCAAATTGTACCCAGCGTTATGAGACCAATATTAGAGGTTATTCCTCACTATTACTATTATTTTTATTCTTACCTTAAAAAATGATCGATTCCCGTGATTGAACGGTTTGCAGGCCTTCTTAGCGGATTTCTTCTTGACAGGAGATGTAAATGATGACGATGATGATGACGACGAAGAGTTAACGTTTCTCCACTTGGGTATCAACGACAGCAATTTAGATTCTTCGGCAGGCGTTTGAGGACAAAGAGGGGGAAAGGCGGCGTAATATTTTTCGGCCAGTTCTTGAGGAGTAATTTTTTTGGATTCGGCGGAAGTTTCAGTTATTACCTCTGAAGATGAGAAAGCGGGAAAATTGTTTTCTTTGTTTACCTCCTTCAGTTTTTCACAGAGTTCGTCTACCAGTGATTCTATTTCGCAGTTCTAGCAAGAGATAGATCGAAACATTAGAAGTAATAATGTTGTATACGTTAAAAAAGTAGGTAATTAATATGTGCGTTTTGGATAAAGTTATAGACTTAAATTTTCAGTGACCGAGAGGGCATAATATAAGTAGGTATATTCCCAAATTACATTAAATTTGAATATGTCCAGTAAGAACTATTGCAAATCAGATTATCCCAATTTTGTCACTGATAAATACTCTCAGTCATGATCATTAAAATTTTGAGGCATACAACCTTCAAATTTTGACAACCAGTGTTTGTCATATAAATCAAGAGAGACCATAATTTAATAAAAGAAGGAGCCGTAAGAAATTTTTAAAAAGAGGAAGAGTTACTGTAAGGATCAGGAAAAGCAGACTATAGCAGACATTTCACTTATATGAAGTTGCAAATGGGTTTTTCTGGAAAATGAATTTTTTCAACAGGTGTACATGATATATCAAAAACAGTTCAATAGATTTCAGAAAACTTGTGGCTATCACCGGAACTACGATTTTTAAAAAACATTAAATCACTCTCTTTAAACTTAAATAAATAGTGGTAAAATATCATGAAATTTTGGAACTATATAAGAGCATGACTAAAAATTATTTTCCAATATTTTCAAATAATGCTTGTTTCGGCAATTTCCATTCATTGAACTTTCTGCCGAAATCATGTACACCGCTCACCACCCTTTTTTTGACTTAGACGCTTATCGGGCGTTATAATTCAATATCAAAACTATATTTTCGTCTAATAAAATTCAGAGAGATAGTTGAACAATATAGGAATATGGGATTTGTATCAAAATACGACAGTACAAAATATTCCATAATAAAACATTGCTGTGGAAAAAGATAAAGGCGTTAAATTTGAAATATATATTCATTTTTAGCTAATAATTTCAATGTCTCATTATATTCTGACTGTTTTTAAGAGCTTATATCTTCGAAACGGTTCTGGATAATAAGATGCGGTTTCCACAGTTAGGTTTAAAATTACCGTAGGTTTTGTTGTGACACATTTATATAAATGGCCTACTTCCGGTTTACCCACTAGATAAGTGGCGTATTTTCAGAATACAGTGGATGTAATTTTTTTAATGGGACACCCTGTATATTTAGCAATTTATTGAAAGACGCATATTTTTACTTTAAAGTTTAAAATCGGTGCACAGAAAGCGAAGTTAGACAACTTTAACTAGGATACTGTAATGATTTAGATATAAAGTTGGAACTTTATTAGCTAAATTGAACTGTAAAAAACAAATAGAAACATGTCTTAGGGCACTCTAAAACAAATGTTCGATGTGTCTTCCTTCTTGGTCTATACATTTGTAGAATCGAACCAAGTTGTCAAATGCTGCTGTGAGCATTTCAAGAGGAATATTTTCCATTACCTGCCGTATGTTATTTTTTAATTCATCAATAGTAGCAGGCATCGGGTTGTAGACTCTATCTTTCACAAATCCCCATACAAAAAAATCTGGAACTGTCAGGTCTGGAGAATTTGGAGGCCATTCTATTGGACCAGTCTTACCAATCCAATTATTTCCAAATTGTTGGTTAACAGTTGGAATAATGGGGTGGAGCCCCGTCTGGTTGAAACTAAACATTTTGGTACAAAATACCATCTTGTTCTAACTGGTTATAACACAGTGTTGTCAATGATCGCAATATTTTTGTGATGTGACATATTAACGCCTCCTTGATTATTATTTATCAAGATATCTGAATCATTACAGTATCCCAGTTAAAGTTATCTAACTTCGCTTTCTGTGCACTGATTTTAAACTTTAAGATACCGATAAAAAGTAAAAATAAGCGTCTTTCAAGAAATTGCTGAATATACAGGGTGTACCATTTAAAAAATTACATCTACTGTATTCGGAAAATACGCGACATTTCTAGCGGGTAAACCGGAAGTATGCCATTTATATAAATGTGTCACAACAAAACTCACAGTAATTTTAAACATAACTGTGGAAACCGCATCTTATTATCTAGAACCGTTTCGAAGATATAAGCTCTTGAAAACAGTCAGAATATAATGAGACACCCAGTTTATTTATCAATTGTTATCAAAATCAGCTCAGAAGCCAAACTTTACATTTTGTATTTTCCCTCAGATTTCATCTCGAGAATCAATTTCATTTGGCATAAACTAAGGACTTCATTTGTCCCCAAAACTAGAAATCAAGCGGTTGACTCAGGACTTCTTTGGTGTCTTTTCAAAGTCACTTCTGCCAATCCACCGTTGAGGAAATATATCATTTAATCAATTTCTAACAAGTAATGGAAAATGGGGTGGCGCATTATCCTAAATAAACCATATTTTCCATGATATATCTAGTGATAAATTATCCAAAATAACGTTGAAAGTATTAAAAAAATCCATTTAAATTCGGATAAAAACATAAGGCCATAGTTTTCGTATAATACCACACCAAGCACCAAGTCTTCAGTCTTCCCTCCAATAACAGCTGTTTCGCCAATTGAAAACTAAAAGTCGGTGTAACGCTTATCAAAATATTCTTAATAAAATGTCTGTCATCGTTATGCTTGTTGAGAATACACGTTGGCACAACTGTAAACTTCGGGGAAGATCTCTTGGAAGTAAATTTTGAACAGTGCTGAAGTGATGAGAGAAACTTTTTTTTAGTTCTAATAATAGACGACTGACTTACTCCTATAGCTGCTGACAGATGACGTGGGTTTACTGCAGACCTTTTTCATTCACTCGACCAACATTTCATCTTATTGATTAGGTGTGATTTGTTTCAAACAACTACCCAGATTATTCAAACGATGAAATAGTATTGCAAAAGTTGTGTAATTTGGTTGCCTTCTACTTGGATGTAATATTTAATGTTCTGACTCAGAGCGACCGCAAAAATTTACACAAATCATAGCGCGCATTTTTTCATTCGTAAACACAGCAAAAATAATTCATCAATAAAAAATGGCATTTACCAGCAGCCATTATCTTGACAGTTCAAAGCTCACTCCTGAGAATCTCAACTGTACAATTATTGCATTTTTATCGTGAATGGATGAAAGTAGGTATAGTGTTTAAAATGTAATACCAATATTATATAGAAATTAAGTTTGTCATATTTTCTAATCAAAATCACAAAAAAAAACTTGTTACCAGTAGATTTCATCATCAGGAATCACGTGGCATTCCCTATAACAAAATATTAAATACTTAATATTCCTTGTCTGAAGTTATGAATCTGTGCCGATTTTGACAACAATATTGATACATTTACAGTTAAATTATAAGCCAAAAACTAAACACAAATTAAAGTAAAGGGTTCAATGAAACTCAAAGTCAAACCTCAATATATTTAATGTCCGTTGGGACTCAAAACTTGCAACTAGTTTCGGTAACAATTACCATCATCAGGCTATAACAAATAGAAAATGGTACCTACCTCATTGTAAAGATCTAAAGAGACAATAAAATTGATGTAACAAAGTTGCGATCAAATAATATTTTACAATCAAGTTAAAAATTAATCTAAAATAATGAATCTCTACTATAATGACAAAAGTTATGAAAAATTTAAATATTTTAAATGTTTCTAAATATAACAAATTATAAAAGTTACCTGTATGAAATTTCACAACTGGAAGGGTAAGAACATCATTAGTCAACCAAGTAGAACTTTTTAACAAAGTGAAAATATTTAATAAAATTGTGGAATGAAAATACCTCAAACTAACTTAAGAGTAGGAAAAAAGAAAGTAAGGAACTAGGGTCATGGCACTAGTTATGGCCACTTTAAGACAATAATCCTTTTATAGGGTCGATTTTTCAATAATATTCTACCAGAAAAAAAAATACCATTTGATAGGTTGAAGTATGTAGTTTTCAACAATATATACATCTGTTATATTAAAAACATTTAGATATATTTTTTTAAATTTTTTTCCCAAGAGCAACAAATTCCTTACTTTTGGCCATCAGTCCGACATTAGTTCTTCACTTATGGCCACAAATTTTCAAGATAAATGCACATTTGTTTATTAAATTGGATGGTGTTATGTTATAGGTTAGGTACATTACAAAAGCAATAAAAAAGGTAGGGTAATCTAAATTAAGAAGTTTAATGTAATTTAACAATTAAAATTTGTTACTTTTCATAGACATTAACACTCCCTGAAAATTTTATAACAAATTTTCTACCTTGTTCTACGAGATCATGCTTGGGCAACAGTCCTAAAATATCAGAATTAGGAACTGTGGAAATGTCATTTTCAATGTACTTACTCAAACATGGTTTTTTCCTTATAAAATTCTTTTCAAACACTGTATTTCTATTTCATTTGCAACACATTGACGTACAGTTGCAGTATATTTATATACAATTGATATTTTACCATGGGCACCAAAATTAACCAATGTAAAATCACCCTACCTTACTTAGTAACTTTATAACACACTCACCTACTCAAATATAACTTATGGCCATAGGTAAAATTTCATATTTTACTTTCGGTCACCATATGGCCATAACTCGAGAATCCTTAATTTTTTGTTTCTGCTAATGGCCACCTTGACATTTATTTTAGGGAATTATTTGGATAAAAATATCTTGGATTTTGATATCTACTTTACCTCTGGAACTGCAAATATTCAGAAAAAACCTTGGTGAAACTCAGGATGTTTACTGATTAGTTCTTAGCAATAACAATAGGCAAATGCCTGTACGTATTACACACTTCAACTGTTTATTTCACTGCTCACACCAACCTTTGTTTTTTAACTGTAAACTCTCCCAAATATATTGAAACATGCATATTTACCTCCCCTAACTGATAATTTTGCTTACATTGTTGCAAAACGCTTAATTTTTGTTCTTAAAGACACAAGTGGCCATAAGTAGGGTAGTGGCCATAAGTAGTGCCACGACCCTATGTATGTTTTCTCATGAGAAAACTTTAAACATATTAAAACATATAAAATAATGAAAACTTCTTACATTGAATAGATGAGGCTTTTACTTGATGTAGATCCATAGTAAGTTATGAAATCAAACAATTTTATTTTGTAAAATCTACATTGCAATTAAACATAAAGTGACGCGTTTCGCTAACACAGTAGCTTTATCAAACGTTTATACCTCCAACGTTTGATAAAGCTACTGTGTTATCGAAACGCGTCACTTTATGTTTAATTACAATGTAGATTTTACAAAATAAAATTGTTTGATTTCATAAAACTTCTTACCCTTCCAGTTGTGAAATTTCATACAGGTAACTTTTATAATTTGTTATATTTAGAAACATTTATAATATTTAAATTTCTCATAACTTTTGTCATTATAGTAGAGATTTATTATTTTAGATTAATTTTCTCTATTAATTTTTAACTTGATTATAAAATATTATTTGATCGCAACTTTGTTACATCAATTTTATTGTCTCTTTAGGTTTAGATCTTTACAATGAGGTACCATTTTCTATTTGTTATAGCCTGATGATGGTAATTGTTACCGAAACTAGTTGCAAGTTTTGAGTCCCAACGGACATTAAATATATTGTGGTTTGACTTCGAGTTTCATTGAACCCTTTATTTGGATTCTAACCACATTTGAGGTATGGATGAACTCTTAGATTTGAACACAAATTTCAATGTTGACGCCCTGTATCTTTGTTCACAGCAATATTTTATTAATGCATATTTCACTCCATTAGCCATTTGCGTATGTTGTTAATAAATGCCAAAATACATAACAGAAATCGAATTTATGTAATACTAATGCCATTTTAACAACCACTTGACGTAACTCACAACACAATTGAAAAAAAAACAGTAACAGTTATTAAAACTTATAGATAGAGAATAAGGGGGCTTTTGGAGTTTTCCCTTTGTACATAAAATGAATTAACTTTCTTCTGATTTGATAAAAATAAAATGTGAGAACTGGTTAACGTCTTATACTTTATATACTCTTACCTTTCAATAGGATGCCATGATGATACACAACATGAGAATTAACAAAAAACATATAGTGCAATTGGTGCACTAAGTCACACTGGACACAGATCCATGTCCAAGATACCGAGCAAAAAAGAATTAGTCATCGACTAAGATGAAGAGGGGATAAGTTCAACCATTTTGTAACCTGTGACAGAACCCAGCTAACAAGTGTTGTTTGCGCATGGCGATTTGAGAATAATTAGTATCTATTAATTATATTTTCGACTGAAATAAGAAGTGACAGTTAGGGGGGGGGGGGGGGTTGAATGAACGATATTAATATAAAAAAAAATTCGCAATATGAGATTGAAGTCCCATGATTTCTTTTGGAAAAGTTACTGTAGCATGAAGAATGGCGTTACACACTCTATTTTTTCCATGACTTATTAAAATATCAGTTAGTTTATTAATATTTTTCATAAAAGAATATAAAAAGTAATACTTTCCAATCTATCCAGCAAGGAAAATGTTTGAAGTGAAACATGGAAAAGTTGAAAAAAAAACTTTTTTGAACAATAAATAGTTGTTTGAAATGCATTTGTTTCATTACTCTTTTAAAATGTAATTGAAAAAAAGCCAATTTGTTCATGAAATTATTTTAAAAGCAGAAAATAATAATCCCTAATGTTTAGTCATTATTGGTAATTCGTTCTTAATCTATAATAAAGTTCCACCAAACTAAAAATATTAGCAAACAAACAAATTAGAACAAAATATACCAGATAATTTCTTTATTTTTTTGTTACTTAGTTGTTTATAGCAAAGTCTATCTCATTGGTTTAATCAACAATAAATACCAAATAATTTTAGAGTAAATATTTGGGATGAGATAACAATGGTATATTATGATTTCAGCTCAACTGCACCATTGTAGAAGGAAAATATAATTTATAAGATATGTTATTAATGATAAAAATTGTAGTTAAAACCTTTTAAAACTATGCAAGTTTATCAAAAATAAAATCAAAGGTCAACTTTAATTTTAGATTTTTCGGGACATTTCAATAAAACAAGCTTTTAAACACAGCAACCATAGAAATAGAAAAGTTGCCATTTGTACAGATTCAAGCTTCCATCCCAATTATCCAGGAATTTTTAAATGAAAATCTGATTGTACAAAAAACTTATCGATCCCCTCACACCAGTGGCGTATTTTTCTGCCTATCACATTGTCGCTTATTGCACCATGTGACCAGAGTTCCTTCTTGGTACTGCATTATTGTTTCTAATAAACAGGTGTGTTTTGATGGATTTTATTATTTTCGCCCGATGTACTTCACAACTATAGTCTGTACAGAAAGTACGAGGAGTAATAAACCCTAATTAAGTATGCAAAACCTTTACAGGGAGCACCATGAAATTTTTGATAAATCTCTAACTTTAAATTACATTTCTTCCGTAAATCTAAAAACCAGGTAGATCGACCCCGTATTTGTTTCAGTTGTAGCAAAATTTAGGGTTTCTTCATTGTTAAAGGATTAGCAGATAAGCAATAACGCAATGCAGTGGTGTGTATTTTGGGAAAAAAATACGTTTTAAATTATAATATAATAAAAAATTAAAAGGAATAATTATTGGAATACATTTATTAGGTACTTACATTATATTCTATATCCGACTCGGAAGAGGAAGAATCGTTGTTGACATTAATAATAATAGGGTCGATTAAATCATCACAAATATTGTCAATTTTCAACATATTTGCCTCTACTTTGATAACATGCTCGATACAGTTTGTACAATTTTCCTTACTAACATGACTTACAGCATTCTCAAACAATTTCACAACATCGTTTATTTTAAAAGTAGTATTTTTTTTCCAACTTCCCCCTTTACCTGAGCCCATATTAATTCTATGGGATTAAGTTCACAATGATAAGGGGGAAGTCGAAGAACTGATATACCACGAGAAGAAGCCATTTCTTCTACAATGTAGGTTTTGTATTTATTCTTGTTCATTTTTGCAATTCTGTAAAGTTCTTTCCTTAGTGGATCTTTTGGAAACTTAATATTTTTCGAAATAAGCCACTCCAAAAGCTCTGCTTTACGCCAACGACTTGTGGGCAATGCTTCTCGTAACCGTGAATGGTAACTTGCGTTGTCCATAACAATAACAGCCCCTTTTGGAATCAGATCCAACATTTGAACAAACCATTCCTCGAAGACATCCCCATTCATATCTTCGTGATAGTCCCCCGTGCGTTTTGAAATAAAAGTTAATAATCCACAATCAACAAAACCTTCAGAACTTCCAACATGGACAATGATAAGTCTTTTTCCTTTTCCAGATGATGGCTGCAAACCTTACGACAAACCTTCCACGAATGCCTGCCTTCCGCTTTTAATGTTTTCATCTTGCCAAGATTTGGAAACTGTATATCCAGCATTTATACACACATATATACAAAAATATATAAAATAATTATTGTTACAGATTGGTTTGTTTTCTATTATGAATAAACTGTGTTGCCTTTCTTTATTAAACTTACTAAAATTTATGTACCTCTATCACTTTTTTTTATTAAAATTAGTACATCCCGTTACCTCCGACCTAAATCGTATATTCTTTAGCATAGCTGCAACTCATTCGTTCAATACAAAATGTACCTTACGGTGTACCCTCTTAAAATATATTTTGGTACGTCTATGAAATCTACTTAAATGAATGATTTATTACTCCTCGTACTTTCTGTACGGACTATAATTATTGGTAATGTTTTAGTGCTAAGGTACACGAATTACGAAAACTGTTTTGAATCATTCAACGTTCATTATTTTGTAGAGTTTTATAAACTATGCTACAAATGCAATATCTACCATAAGCACCTACATAGTCATCTTTTCAACTATATCTGCTACCAATTTAATTAAATAAACTGTAGCCAAATAAAATGGAATAATACATTTATAAATTAGTAAAACTAGTGAATAGTATGTGCTTTTTGATACTGCAAATGTAAATTTGCCATGAGGTTATTTATTTTTACTAGAGTTTTTCATCAAAAAGCAAATACGGTTTAAGGTAAAACAAAAAGGTGCAATAGAGTCTAGATTGTACCTGTTCAGAGGCAGATAAGAGACACTCGACAGCAGCTGAACGTTTGATGCGTTCAGCGTCAACATGCGCATGTCTCCACCAATCCGCAGAGGACCTGTGAGATCCTGCGTAGCCTCTGTTGAATCTTCTCACTTCCTATATTTAATTAAAACCAACAAAATTTAGTATTGAACGGATAATTATATTAATGAATATGATAGGTTCGTTCCAACTGGTGATAGAACCGTTCTAGGTATCGTTCGAGCAAGTGCTGTATTTCTTTCGCGCTCCAACTGATTATAGTTTCGTTTTTAAGACGGTACAAAAACTGTACCTTCGGAAGGGGTGATTAAGTTTATGTGACTATCCATAATTTGACTTTGCGCACTACACAGTATACTTTGGCAAGTTTATCTGAAGCTGTGAAAGGAATTCAGTCGAAAACATTCGATATTGCCACGTTTAACTATGGAAAAGCTAAAGTGCTGAATATGTAGTGATAATAATTAAAAAAAGGACTCTTTATCATTAACAATATCAACAATTAATACGTTAATTCTTCAATGTGCTTGTTTCCTTGGATTTTTTCTATTAACATTATTTTTCCAATTTATGAATATTAAAAGATGAGCACTTTTCCAAATTTTTTTCGGGCTTCTTCAAGCTCTGGCAGCGTTGTACGAAAACCATATTAACTACACCCTCCGAATTACATAATTGGTGATTTTTATCGAAAGCTGACTTCTTATTGGCAAGCGCAAGCACTTCCTCAATTGTCTGATATTGATTTATCCAGTGGCGTTGGTATTGTCAGTTACCTTTGTATTTTCAATTTTACTTGGTAAAATAGGTACTGTAGATAAACTTGCCAAACTATACTCGATACGATTCCAGAACGGTTCATAAATGCCAGTTTGAATAAACCTGATGTTGTTGGTATACTCAGTAACAAACGAATTTTTATATAAGATTCATACCTAGATATTTGACTCCTAGAACTTGTGAATTATGAATAATGTTGAAAAATAAAATGCTAAAGAGAAAGACCTTACTGTAAATAGTAGTAGCCGGAGAGTTGGTGACACATTTAGAACGGCTCTGTAGCAGAATAGCGTCAGTCAAAATAGCGCAGAGCAAAAACAGCGGCGGACAAAATAGCGCTGGACAAAATAGCGCAGAACAAAAACAGCGTCGGACAAAATGGCGCCGCACAAAAATAGCGCAGAGCAAAAACAGCGTCGGACAAAATAGCGCCGCACAAAAATAACTATGCTTCATTATTTTACTACTATCTCATTCATAAAAATAGATTTTAGAACCGAATTAGCCTAATTAGGAATAGATTATTTTTCATAAATAGTCATAACAATAGTTTTCATAAGTCAATTCAACATCGCTTCCCGACTAGCTGACAGATATCAAAGTCTAGAAAACTAGAATATCATTAAAGGCGGATTCATGCAATGTATATAACTTTTCAAAGAAATCCGTTACGGAAATGAGCAACAAGAAGGAATGGGATCCAAATACCATTACCAGACTTGGAAAGAATGCCATTCTATGGTACACAGACGGCTCAAAAGCAATAGAATTAACTGGGATATGAGTGTTCGGGCCAGGAACCAAACACTCTGAAAGCTTGGGAAAAACCCCAAGTATCTTTCAAGCGGAAATCCACGCCATACGAAAGTGCGCCCAGTTCAATATTGATAAAGGATACAGAAGACAAAGGATTATCATAATGTCGGATAGTCAAGCAGCCATTAAGGCACTGAGCTCTTGTGTAATCAGTTCCAAAATGGTGTGGTAATGCCTAGACAAACTCAATGAACTAGGCGAGAACAACATAGTCACCTTACTATGGATTCCAGGACACACTGGAATAGAAGGAAATGAAATAGCAGATGAACTAGCAAAGAGGGGGACTGAAATACCTTTCTGGGGGCCTGAACCCTTTTGCGGAATCAGCCCCAATGTAATATTGGAAGAAATAAGTAAAGCCGAGAAAAAGAGTAGATCTGACCATTGGAAAGATCTAGTAGGGCTTATACAATCAAAGACTCTTCTGGAAGAAGAAACCTCCATCCACATACTTTCCAACTGCACAGCACTTCAGAATCCTAGAGCACAGCACCTGGGAGATTACTGTATAGAAGAGGAACATTTGCCTAAATTGAAGCCTGCAGACGTCCTAAAATTCCTCCGGGAAATAGGACTAAAGGAACTACTAGTTTCTGAGAATCTCCTCAGAAACTGAGTAGAAGTAAGGGGGCACAATAGATCTTTTAGGTCTCAGTGAATGTCACCCCAAAAATCACACATACATAGCCATACATACATGCAATGTTCATCATTACATTTTCATTATATTATCATCTACATTTACACTAGAAAAGGTTAATTACTTTAGGTTCCCATATTTTCATAGTTAATTTTCCAAGTATATTTCAACCGGCGCTATTTAGTCACAGTGCTATTTTGTCCTGCGCTGTTTTTGTTCTGCGCTATTTTGTCCGCCGCTGTTTTAACCTAGCGCTATTTTGACTGACGCTATTCTGCTACAGTGCCATTTAGAACAGGCTTTGGTCCAATTCATTTTAAAAATCATTCTACAATCGAATACCCCCTCTCCACATACAGTTGCATTACTTTTTCTCCATTGGTCAAAGCGATGCTGGAAGTCCTTATCATATTCTAAAATCTCATCTCTAGTAGGAATTGCTTAAGAGAGTACCCAGATATGTTGAAAAAATTCAGATCCAACCTGTTCGCGTTGGATATAATTGTGCTTTTTGCACCCATAATTATGTCTATGGAATGGAGTATGTGATTATTTCTTTTTGACCTATAAGGTACATGGAAACCAATACGGGATAGCAATTGTGGACAGTCTATATTATGGTAAGTTATTAAGAAATTGACATCAGCTTGAGATCTACGAACTGAAAGCTTGGCTACACTTTTTATCTCTTGATTGATTAGTTGTCACAGGCAATCCTATTTTAAAAGACCTATAATGAATGTTCACATGGATCTGATAAGATGGAGACCAAGCTGGTGAACAGTATTCCATCAATGACCTGACTAATGTAAATACATTCACTTGAGAGCAATAAGGTTCTTAAAGTCATTAGCAGTTCCCAATACAAACCCCAATATTTTCATTGAGTTAGTAATGATAAGATCATACTGAAGATGGAAATCCAGTTGAGGATCTAATATCACACCAATATCCCGAACAGAAAGAACGTTACTTGAATCATTATCATCTATTGAATAAGTATTACATTTACTAATATTAATTTCCATTAAATTTATGTGGCACCTGAGATTGGCACCTATCATTGAAAGGATTGGCATCTTCTTGCAGTTGCCCACATTCCGTAAATGTTTGTATCGATTTTAATATTTTAAGGTCATCAGCAAAAAGCTTAATTTCCGAGTGCACTATTTAAGACCTAAAAATCATTCAGCAATATTTAATTTGTATTTTTTTTTACAAATAAAGCAGCTTACTTAGATTCACATACAACTTTTTACCAACTCAATACTCTTTTAACAATCATATTAGGGTCAATGTGTGACATTTGAGGAATTCAATTAACATAACATCGAACATTCACCCATCATATTTAAACTTCGTAATCAATTCAGTGTTCCATTCTCCAATCTTCTTATTTTATTCTTTAATCTCCTTCCTTTATAGTTTTACTTTCTTCAAGAGCTTCATTTAATAATTTAATCAGGCTTTGTATTTTTTTAAAAGCATCTCTGCAATCTGAACAGGATTAAAACATAGTACGTTGCCTAAATTGAATTACTCTTTATTTCTGAGGCTGTAATATTGGCACAATTATCATGGAAAACCACGGAGGAACTGTCACATCAGCTCCAATGTAATATTGGAAAAAATAGGGACACCGTAGAGACAATTTGCCTACTAGAAAAATCTAGTAGGGTTAAGACAATACTAATACTCCTGGGAAACTACAACGAGGTGTGAACAAATGATTACCCAAGCCAGAGTAAGATTGTACCAAGATTTTTGGCAGGTGTCTTGACAGGTCACTATTGCCCGAATGCTTTAACTAGTGGAGCAATAGGAATGTAGAATCTGTGGAATGTCATAGCAATAAAGAATCCTAGGGCACAGCACCTAGAAGACTACTGATTAGAAGAACACTTACCCCAACTGAAGCCTGTGGAAATCCTAAAATTCCTCGAGAAGATAGGCCTAAAGGAACCACTAGTCTCCGAGACTTTCCTCAGAAAATAAATAGAAGGAAGAGGGTACAATGGATCTTTTGGGTCTCAGTGAATGTGACCCCAGTATACATAAATAATTGAAAAATAAGTATAAACATTTTTTGCGAAAGTATTATAGTTTTAATTGTTTCAAAATCATATAAAATGAAGTGCAACAACGATACGTGTTATAAAAGCCGCATACTTTTCGAAGGTTTAACCTCTAATTATAAATTTTATATAAAAATTCGTTCCTCTGCCAATAAAAATAGACATAAGCTCCTTTTTTGAGTTTCCGGGAGAAGGGGTCAGGTTTTCAACGGCACATACTGTATTTTATATAAATTTCAATTTTAAATAATAAACATGTAATGTCCACTTACTTTTTTAGAGTGAGAATGAGAAAACTGGAAATCCTCTTCTGGATACAAGACGTCAACTGTGTGTGAATGTAATAAACTTAGGATGTAACGAGTGTATACTACTGCATCGATACCACGAGCTTCCAACTGTTCATCTAGCCAATTAGAGACCGCCGAAGGCATTGACACCACTTGAGGGTACTTCATAATATGCTGAAAACAAAATCCAATAAAATTTTACTGCACCATGAGAAGTGTAGGTGGTTCCAGAGCCAGAGC
>CAJUYI010003973.1:0-20440 GCA_910591695.1 Galerucella pusilla | reverse complement strand
AATTTTATTTTTACAAAACTGAGGAATTAATAAATGTTTATTAAAACGGTTAACAATGAAATGAAATAATTATAACAATAATCATTATACTGTTCCTAACAATTATTTACAATCATATAACAAGAATTACAAGATAAAATAACAGTCACATAAAATTGTGTAATTAGTGAAAATAAAAGCTATTGAAATAAGTTGGCATTGATCAATGAGTGGTTCAAAATCAAAAATTTGATTAGAAAATTCATCAAAAATGTTCGAATGTAGATATCTAATTGAGGTGTTTATACTCTTTTTTTATATTTTCAAATTTATTAATATTACCTACATATAAATTCATAACTACATCCTTAGTACATTAATTCAAAAAATATACCGAAAAATGATCTTGGCCAAGAAGCTCTTTTGACAATTCTTCATAGAAACCTGATAATAAAAAAAACAATATTATCATGAAAGCAAATATTGAATCCCTCGTCTTATACCTGAACTACGCTTATGCCTTTACCTATGAAATGACCGATTATCATTATTATTCACACACTACTTTTATCTCAATCATAAATGTCTTAAAATCACTTGAATATACAAATATAAATCAAAAACCAAATAAAAGTACAATTATAATTAAAATATTATTGACGCATCTCACCAAAATGACAGAAGTTGTAGGTTGCAAAGTAAAAATGTATTGGTTATTTTACTTTTGGAATTTATAGAACATGAAAAATTCTAACCGAAAAAAAAATAGTGATCTGGACTATGGGCTGGTCATACCTACCTATTTTAAATGCTTCCCACTTTTTTCTTACCTTTTAAACAGAAAATACTGTTACCATTTTTGTTATACACGATTTGGCATCATGTAAGGAGAATCTAGTTTTAAGGTCATTTTAGATTAGACAATTTCTTGTGCAATATTTAGTTCAAGTTTTGGAATAATTCAAATTGTTAAGTCTAAAATTAAAAATTGTCTACCATGTCAAATTGTAAAAGGTTCTATTTTCTTAACAATTTGATTTATTGTTTGTGTTTCTGTTTCACGATGAAAATGTCATTAATCTTAATAATTTGTGGCTATGTATTAAAGTGGATGAAAAATATGTCTTGGAATAAACGATAGATTGAAATTTTAATTGAGGAAATCTCCTCTGTGTAAAAGTTAATATTCGCTTAGTGACATGAGCAGCCGTGCAAATTAATAAATACCTACCTATTTCAAATTTTCCGGTTCCATAACTAACGAAATTTTTGAAAAAGTTATATTTATTTTATTATCTAATCAAATCACTGCGCAGAATCTTGATCTAAATATTGTTCAATAAATTGGAATAGAATAGCTTGAAACAGTTGGCCAATATTCCACACAAGAAATCTATTCCAAATATTGTTCCAAAACTTGGACTAAATATTGCACGAAAAATTGTCTAATCTAAAATGATCTTTAAATAATGTTGAGCATCCAAAATGTAAACAAGGCTTGTCTTTAATGCGTCATTGTTTCCAACCACTTTTTATAGAATGGACCCTATTATCCGTTAATTATCACAAATTTGTATTTAAAAACATGATTGTTAATATTTTTCTTACCTGTGGATATTAAAAAATGAATAAAAGAAAAAAAATGATTCATCAGCTTTTTATTAATAAATTCGATTAATTAAAAGTATTATTAATGTCGACGAAAATAATTTGTTTAAATAAAAAATTATCCGAATAGTCCGGCTACTTCCAATTAGTTATTCCAAAAAATATCTACTTATTCAAAATTCAGGTAAGGTGACCTTCCCTTATCTTCATTAGTAAATAATAACGAACGGTGAACATGATGACATTTTTCAAAAATTAGAAAGGAAAAAAACGAGCAGGACCATCGTTTCACGAGAATCTACCGTCAGATGATTATCGTCATAGTTAACATACTGTTTTATAGCCGTTAAAATAAAAACCCGAAGAAATAAATTATACGATGGATGTCCCCTGTCCTATTTGTCATTTCGTTCGGCGCCAGTTTCTACGTACGTAGGTATCATTTTTATACCAAAACTGTTTTCATTGGATTTTTTCCTTTAGTTTTTAGTGTGCACTAAAATTAAAAGATTTGTTGCTAATTCTAATGGATATATCAGGAAATGTTTTAAGTAGTAAACTTCTATTTTAAAATCTACCAAAAGTATGAGTTATAAAGTGGTGTATATACCATTTTTTTCACTTAGTACTAGCCAAATTTTAATGCTAAAATATTACAGCGGTATACCTTGAATGTAAGAGCTATACTTATAATCCACAGCACTCACAAACGCAACACATGAAGCGTTCACCTCGTCGTTTGACAGACAAGTACACTGTCGGTTTTCGCTCCATATATTATGAACGTATTCCTTATGTCATCAGTCATTTTTGGTTGAGCGCGAATTTTAAACTAATTGCATTTAAATTCAAATAATTTTATATTGATAGATTCAAGCAGCAAATACGTTGAAGACGATCTCCTGGGTATACAAAATTATGTTGCACAAGCTTTTATTGAACTAATTACTCTAGATTCCCAAAATATTTGAATTAGCCCATCATTGACTTAGGTTAATAATAGAAAAAATTATTAATCACTAATAGAGAAACTCAACTTTTCAGTTGGCTAGAAAAAACAATAATTGTCAACTTCACAGCTAGTAGTGGAGAAAAATATATATATTTTTTCTAATTTTGACATATAAAGTGACACTTTTTAAAACTGATTGACATTATGAAACGTCTTACTTTTTGTAACTAGTTGCATAAAGTAAAATTTTATACAATTGGTGACGAAAAATGTATTTCAAAATTAGTGACAAAAAGAATTATTCTATTTATTAAACTGTTATAATACAAGTTAAAAACATAAATTATAAATTAATTAGTTATTATAAATTTTGATAACACAATTATTGCAATTATTCAAATTAATTCTCGACGACATATTTTTTTCATTGCTCGAACTTGCTGTTATTTGGGAAGCGGCGCACATTGCATTAGATGTTTCACCAAATATTTCTTGCGCTATAAGTTTTTTATTATTCATGGAATTTTCAACATATCCCTCCGCAACAGAGGTAGATTTCCAACCTCCATGCCTCTTTAATTTTAAAATATCAGCGCCACTGTCTGCTAGGAAAGTGGCAGAGTTTCCTCTGAAGCAGTGGCCAGTATATAGAACAGGATTTGAAAGACCAAGAAATTGTGCAATAACTTTTGGCAGACTGCTAAATGTGTTAATTGCCACAGGATTTCTGGTACATTTTCCATTCGCATATTTTACAAAAAATCTGTTGTGTTTAAGAACCTGGCGACGCAACTTAATATATTTTCTTAATATTTCAACAAGATTCGTATATTCAATGTCTCCAGTTGTAATTGCAAACTGCCGTATAACTTTTGTTTTTGAAGGTGGGATATCAACAAGAAAATGGCTTCCTTCGTCTATAGCATTTTCAACTGGAAGAAATGTTAATTCTGCTTTTCTGCATGCTCCTGCCATTCCAATTATCATTGCAACCTTAGCCATTAAGTATTCTTTGTCATCAGCTTCCACTAAAATTTTGGCAAAATCTTCTTTAATAAAAACTTTTGACTTTTTAGCACTGTACCCGTCCACTTGGTAGCTCTTCAGCACTTGAATCACTCATTTTTTAAAAATAAAACTAAAAATATATCAATCTCGCTAAAAACCTTCCGTCTAGACTTTTTTACAAAATGTCAAACTGACAACTAACATGAAGTAACAGCAACAAACTAAATTTATGTTTTCCAAATTTTCATCAATTAATATTAAATTTTATTTTTTTATTACTTTCTTCAAAATTAGAAAAAATCTTGTATGCAATACGTTACGAAATGAAATGAAATTTCACGCGTTACACAAAATTAGGCATTTCGTAACTGATGGCATAAATAACTATTATTGCACATTGGGACAAAAGAAACATGGAAATTTGATTCAGCTCCCCAATTTCACCGTAAGGAGGCGTAATTAGGCATGAAAACATAACATTTCCCATTTTCTATCCAAAAGGCTGGGGAAAAGTATGGTAAAAATTATAGAAGTCTAATACTGAATCACTATAGAACTTTGATCTATAACTTATTTCTCTATCTTTCGAAATAACTGTTGTGAGAGAGCTGAAATACCTTCTCAGATACAGCCGCTCACTTCTCTTCAAAACGTAGAAACCGCGATAATCATGCATAATTCTAAATGTTATTGGTTGAAACTGTGTAAACTTGTCAAGCACATCACATCAATATTTTCCGTAATTTTTATAAATGAGCATACTTTACTTTTGTCTCAAAATAAAATCGCTATATTGCGCTGCTTAAAGGTCATTTTAGATTAGACAATTTTTCGTGCAATATTTAGTTAGTTTTGGAACAGATTTCTTGTGTGAAATATTGGCCAACTGTTTTAAGCTAGTTTAGTTCAATTTATTGAACAATATTTAATTCATGATTCTTCGTAGTAATTTGATTTGATGATAAAATAAATATAACCTTTTAAGGAATTTCGTTAGTTATGGAACCAGAAAATTTGAAATATTTATTAATTTGCACGGCTGCTCATGTCACTAAGCAAATATTGACCTTAAAACAGAGGAGAATGGGAATCTTACATTGTACAAACAAGCATGTTTTGAGATTTCCTCAATTAACATTTCAATCTCTCGTTAATTTCAAGACATATTTTTCAACCACTTCAATACATAACCACAAATTATCAAGATTAATGACATTTTCATAGAACATTTTCATCATGAAACAGCAACACAAACAATAAATCAAATTGTTAAGAAAATAGAACCTGTACTATTTTTTTACAATTTGACAGGGTAGACAATTTTTGATACAATTTTTAATTTGAGTCTTAACAATTTGAATTGGTCCGAAACTTGAACTAAATATTGCACAATAAATTGTCTAATCTAAAATGACCTTAAGTCACGCATCAAGGGATTATCCTTGAATCGAATGATCGATATTTATGAATTCTAGAATGAGAAATAAGACTTTATTTTGCATAATTGACGGTGCTCAAAAATCTTTTTCAGACACCCTACCTCCGTTTAGGTGCTCTCCTCTCTCTCCTTTGAAACGAACTATAGTCAAATTGTTATCCACACTGGCTTCAATTTGAATAATATTTTGAATCAAAATATCCGCTTCTTTCATAAAAAAAATCGAATTCAAGTAATCATTGAAAAAGTATAAAACAGGTGCGTAAAAATAATTTATTTAAAAAAAATCGACGTTCCACTCGCTAATGAGGATTAAAGATTAACGATCAAATGTTTTAATTGGATATCAAATAACATCTGACGCCATTACTGAGTTAAATTAAAACAACCTTTTTTTTATCAAATAAAGGTCAACCAATGGGAAAAGAGAATTTTCAATTAGGATATCACATTTAAGATATTTTTAATTTCTGATAAGTAGATATAAAAGTTGGGTAATAGAATATAAATTTGCAATTAGACGCTGTTTTCCTTAGCGTGCTGTTTTTTTTAAATAAAGGTAATAAATACAACTAGAAGATAACAAATTTCATTTTGTCATTTCTTATGAAACACTGTTCTTACGAGGGTTGCTTCCGTCAACGCTTCCGTTGTTTGCAAACCTAGATTAGATTAGAATTGGAGTGGCTCTTTGTCCTATCCCACTGCGACCTTAACAGATCTATTGTAGTCCTCCCTTGCGTAGCTCTCTGCCCTCGGTTTCTCCTCTCCGAGTAAGTGAAACCGCACCCTTGCTAGGCATTCGCACTCACAGAGTATGTGCTCCGCGGCTTCGTCTTCTTCCTGACAGAACCTGCATAGGCTGTCATCTGCTAGGCCAATGTTTCCTCAGCCTACAATGTCCGGTCAGAATTCCCACCATCATCCAGATCCATTCGCAGTTTTAGTTGTTGCTTTCATTTTTTGTATGTGCTGTCGGAGAGAAGTCATCAGGCCATCCTTTTTTCCCTTAACCTGGTGATTGAAAACTTCACAGACATTTTGGTTCCTATTTGTTTCCAGGCATCGCGAACCAGACTTCGGTTTTTGTGATCTGGTTCCCTAGGGTTTCTCTTCATAAGTCGATATACACTTCACCAGTTCGTTTGACCATTCCATTTTATCAAAATTTTGCTGCTACTACAACTAAATGCAAGTGCCGCACACTACTGAAACTTCTCGAGACGTATCCGTAGTCATTGTAATGATTTGAAGCCTGAAAAAAAAAAGTTCAGCTCAGAATCACTTTCGTTTGACTCGCGACAAATTTACTGACAAGAAGCGGGAAAGTCCAAGCCGCATCAAAAATGATGAGATGGTTTTAAATGAAACTAACTGTTTCTAAATGACTCCACAGTTAGTTTCATTTAAAACCATATGATGAGTAGATTCCACGAAGTGAGGGTTTATACAGTTAACTCAAAAATGATGAGCATGCCCACACCCACGGCCAGACTCGCGGAACCACGAACTGTGAAATTCCGCCTTTACACTGGTTCATGTTTTTCCTAAATACGTTTGAGAATATTGTATTGTTCAATAAAACATTAACCAAGAAAACATACGAAAAAGAACAGATATTAAAGACAAAATTCGATAATCAGCGGCGAATAATTGAAATGCTGAATTTTTATTACAAGTTAACAATAAAACGTTTGAGTTGTCCATCCTGTATTATGGCTCGTATCATTGCAAATTTACATTCTACCACCCATTTCTCACGTGTGCAGTATATATCTGGATTATCCTTATCATTTGGAAAAGGAAAAAATGAACAAAAAAACATACAAAGTTGAAATTGTTTCTTCTTCATTACCTACATCTATTTACTCTTTCTTTTTACGAATGCCACAATAATTTGAACTCATATTGTGATATATTAATGGTTACTTAACGAATTTCGACGTGTTCTATTGTATTTACGAACCCCCTTTTTTCTTCATACACCACCACATACATTCCCGATTCACGCTTAATTTATAGCTTTTGTGACGCTTAATATCAATGAATTATCGTGGAGTTCACCACCTGGATCCACCTTTTCTACTCGTTGGTGGTTTACCCTGAGGCTTTTCCTTCTAATTTCAGTACCAGCCACATGTTCGCTTCCCAAACATTCCATTTGGCAGGATCAAACCGGCTTATATACGAAATCTGGACTAATGTACCCTCACGAGATTCCATTAGTCAGTGGGCTGACATTTCAGTCAGTCATTCAGGACAAAGCATTTTATATGTATAGATGGGGTTAGGGAAATCTTCGCCAACGATAATTTTATTTTCTACCATGACAATTGCTGTAGTGCACTGTAATGGAACGCTGTAGTGGAACACTGTAGTGGAACACTGTAGTGGAACGCGTTCGATGCGATAATTACAGTCAAGCAAGGTCGGACATGGTTAGTACTTGGATGGGTGACGACCATGCCAGGGAAAACCATCGTATGGGGCCCGTACAGCCTGCAACGGACTAGCATATCACAGCTCGCAGGCATTATACTAGTGAGCACGAGGTATAATGTAGATATGCCGTCTTTCGGAGGAGACGTAAAACCGAGGTCCCGAGTCCATGGATGTTGGGCTCGTTAAAGAACGCTACCACTGGTTGGAACACTAGTGGGTTCGCCAAAATTTTCGGTTAGGGGTAGAGTGCTCCCGGCGTCGGTGATTAGCCACAGTCGCAGAAATAGACCGACGTTAAATAACAGAATAAAAAAAAAATTGCTTGAAGTACACTGTATGCAATTATATTGCTGAAAATAACACTGAAATGCTTCCATGCATTAGTTGTTAAAAGTCTAGATGTTAATACAATAGAGAATGTCGGTTAGGTTAGGTTAGTGTTTATGCTACAATGGTTAATAATTTCAACTTTAAATTATCTTGTGTACAAATTTTGTTCATTTTCTCTCTTTATTGAAGTTTCATTGCCATTTTTAAAATTTTATGGCTACACGTGCACAATTCTTTAAATCAGATTGTTCTTGCCGTATTAAAGGAATTTTTAATTAAATAATCATTTTTTTCACAGCAGTTTGATCCTTGTCCTACCTTTTCGTAAGTCAGTCTTCCAATGAACCAACGATCATCTATTGGTACCAGTATAATGATGTAATATTTATATAATAATTATTAAATCATCACACTATTACTGAATTTAAGCTAGTTACTCTTTTTGTATACATTCTTATTTTTTACACCTTGATTATTGCTTTACAAAATTTTATTTTATCATTACATCTACCAATACTAAATTTTGTTGAGCTGGTATCACTGCCATAACAACTAGTTTAGCATTGACAAATTTCTAAATATCCATTCACACAGCTAGCAAAAACACTATTTGCGATTATTATTATTTATTATTATTATTATTCTATCCAGTTTTATATGACGGCGCACTGTATCACCATAAATATAGATATAAACACTACAGAGAGGCTATTCTTGAATTCGGACGATGTGAACTTTCCCGTAAGAAAACGAAATCATCAGATGGCCTATCTGGCCCTCGGCTTCGAGATCTTTCACTATTTTTCCATTTCCCTCTGTTCCTCGCATCATTTTCCCAGTCCTTAATTCCAACTGTTCCCAGGTCTCTCCTAAGCTCCTCCAACCATTTTTTTCCTTGGTCTTCCTATTCTCTTTTTGCCACCTTGTCCTCCTTTCAGCACTCGGTTTACCCATCTATTTACCTACGTGTCCCAACCCTCTGGCCCTCTGTGCTTTGATTATATGGGTTATACTTGGGTGCTTATATAATTCTGATAGTTCTATGTGTGTTTTTCTTCTGAACATTCCATCTTCTTCAATTCCACCATAAATCTTTCTGAGCATTTTACGTTCCCATATTTCTAGCTTATTCTTCTCTTTTTTGTTCATGTCTTATTATTGTTTGGTACATTCTTATTTTAGCTGTTCGAGATATGTCTTTTGATTTCAACATCTTTGATGTCATTCCTGCTGGTTTACTGCCTTTTGTTAACGTTTTTTCTATTTCCCTTTCTTCGTCTCCTTTATTTGTGATAGTGATTCCTAAATATTCGATTTGCTCCACTTTTTCCATTCTGTAGCTGTTATTTCCAAAACAATTTATAATAATATCGGTTTCCCCATTGTCCTTCACTACCAAGTATTTTGTTTTTTTCTCCTGCCTTCTGTTCCAGTAGCTTAAATACGCTTACAAACTCTTTCCCTGGATCTTGCAATGGCTGAACATTGATGTTTATTCCCATAAATTAACCCTCTGGTTTTTTATACCACTTTCTCTTAGTACGTATCACCATATTTTCAGAAAATAGACACAATTTCCTAAATTTCCTGGCCACAAAATATTTATCGTTAATTTTGCGTTCTTTATTCTTTTTTTGTTTCTTCAACCGCAAGTTTGATTCCGAAAGAATTTTTTTCTCCCTATCTTATTTATTCCCGATTCCGTGAAATAAAAGTTTCTGGGAAGCGTATGCTCATAGACTAAAATGCGAATCATACAAACTCAGTCACCCCATCTCTTCCGCTTTCTGCTCTTTATGTTGTCATTTGTCTATTAAATTTGACATAATTTGTTTACAAGATGATGGGGCTGAGGGCATTATGGACCAAACAGCAGGACTAAAAATATCAAAATTGCTTTTTTTTCTATAGGAGATTAAAACGCGATTTTGTATAGAACAGAGCTATTTTAATTTGTTAACATCCATGAAATATTTTCAAGATTATCAACTAAATTTAGTTTGTTTTAAGTGCTAGGGAAAAATTTTCAGCTCAATTACGACCCAAGGCTGATTTTTACCGAAAATACCAAGACCAAGACTAGTCTTGCTTTGCTCATCACTACTCCAAATGTCTGTCTGTCTGTGCAGTTCACCATTCCAATCAACATAAAACTGCCGTTTGTCTTATCAAAAAATTGGATCAAATCACAAATATATCTCACGCGTTGTTGTAAATATTTTAAGATTCTTTTTAAATAATTCAAGTTTTAGGAAGGGTACAAGTGAAAGTTTCCGTTAAATAGATGGCTCTTAAAAGTGACTTTTCATAAATATACAAGTACCAAATTCTCAACTACAACATAATTGAAACACCGATAGACTCGCCCTTAATCACAAGGCGATTTGTTACTTTTAACAATAAGATACTTGAGGGTTGAAGTATCTCGTTTTGTCACTCGTTTTTATCACACTATGCAACCCCAAACATTTAGCCGAAATGTAAACACCAGAGTGTATTGAAATCGCAACTCTCTTGGTGTTTGATCAAAGAAGGGTGCACGATGATTTCGTGCTCTATCACATTAACGAGGGGGCACTCGTGTACATTAAATCATCCCTAATCGAGTCCCGGGGCATGGTAAGCTTCCCAAATAATTTATAGTAATGTTTCCTTTCGGTCTTCATGTACACGAGTTGTCGAAATTCTGTTTTAATTAATAATAATATCAAATGTTGATAAAATGTAGAATTTATTGATAGAAAAAATGATTAATTAACAAATATTTTTATTTATTTGCAAATTAAAGCAAGCCACTACAATCTATAAATTTTTTTGTTTACGATATTGAATTCTTTTGTATAACTAGCAAAATTGAGGTGTTTTTTTTACTATATTTGAAGTGTGCAAGATTTTTTCATAATTCTGTTGACGGAAAGAAGATTTTCATTTTGAATTAATTTTTTTTCGTTATTAATTAACGTCAGCCTTTTACGGCCATATATTATCAAAGATAATTTTTTACTGGATATAGTAACCAATCAAATTACTTAATTTCAAGTCATGAGTCAAATTTCATCCAATCACCGCTGTATTACAGCGATAATACCCTACATGTGATGTTTTCAGTTTGGTGTTTATTTTTTATTGAACATTAATTAAACGTCAAACTGACAACTGGATTAAAAATGTCGCGAAGATTAGGTATTGCATCTAACGATTCAATTAATTTACCAATTGTACTTTTCACAACTGTAGTTTTAAATAAAAATGAATACTATTTGATTAAAATTGATAAAGTTTGTATTGAAAATTATTAAATATCAGATTGGCAATCAATTTTTAGAAAAAGCTACAAAGTAAAAAATTATCTTATCGAATACTCCTCGGGTCTTGATAAATACTCAAAATTTTGTCGTAGAGAATCCTTGAAGCGTGTTGCTCAAAGATAATAGCCCTTGGCCTGCGGCCTTGGGCTATTATCAAGCAACACGCCTTCAGCATTCTCTATGACAAAATTATCTCGGTATTATCAAGACTCTAGGGGTATTACTACTGATAATACCACGAATGCTTCAAATTTTATCGATAATTTTTTCTTTTCCATAAAAACTTTATTTGGCTAAAATAACCGATTGATAAAATCACGAGTCTGTTAGGACGAGGGATTTTATCTAAATTCGGTTTGTTTGAATGTTTTTGCCTCAAATAAACAAGTTTGAGTAATGAAAATAAAAATTTATGTGATAAAATTTGAAGAACGAGTTGTATTTGGGAAGATTAATTGTTTCAACAATCGCGAAGTGGGAGGATTATTTAAACTGTCAAACTGACACGATTTGTAATTATGCAGGAAGTTTGAGATGAACTGCTCGTTCACAACCCACTTCATCCAAATCAGCATGCAGGCAGCCAATGATGTAATTGAACCCAGGTTTGTGTTTAATAAACCCTACAAAATACAAATAAAACAGAACACAGAGTCAGATGCTGCAAATGCAATACGCATAATACAGATGGCCCAAAAATGAAAGAAGGCTCAGGATGTGAAGTTTACTCCAGAGCACTAAGCCCAAGGATTAAGTGGGGAATGGGAAACAATACCAGCGTGGTTCAGAGAGAACTGGCTAGTATCTCAATTGTCACAAAGAACTAACCAGGAAAGGAATTTCTGGCAAAAACATAACAATCTGCACTGATAGTAGCCAAGCCTTATTAACCTTGAACAGACAACATGTTATATCGGGGCCAGTACTATAGAGTGCAACCAAGATTTAGCTAACGCCTCGGCAGATTATCCTGAGGTGGGTTAAAGGGCACGACAGGAGTGACTAGCCAAACGTTACACCCATGCTCAATCCCTTAAGAGATGGGATGAAATCAAAGGATGCAGTCATGCCAGGATCACCCTGGGCGACCCAGGGAAGCTAGCGCCGAATAAATATTTGGCGATGGCTATGTGGCTAGTGGACACACCTAGATGCAGGATGTGTGAACAGGAAGATGACACTATCAGGCATGTCTTATGCGAGTGTCCGGATCAATAAGAGAGTGTGTGTTCGGTGAGTCTTGGCCTACACCTGCCGATATAAAGGAGATGTCTCCTAGTGACCTGTCCACCTTCCTGGGAAGGACAGGATGGACGATGACCTAGGAGGACAACTTCTCGGGAGAATGTACAATGGGTCACATGTGGCCTAAGTGCTGTGAGCCTACACTCACCCTCCCTACTCTACAGATACAGATACAGATTATATTGTTGTTTCACAAAACTTAATGTGGAACAAAAATTTAAATTGAATAAAGTGAGGGTGGATAATTGCACATAATGTATACAGGAATGTTGAAAAAATACATATAGTATTGCGAGTGCACGGAAATTACATTATTGTGCATTATTGTTAACTTCTTTTTAGTCGGTTATTGAGAAGTGACACTAGAATCTCATAGAAATTTTCCTTAAAATGTACAAAAAACATCTTTCTTTCATCCTAATTTGATTGAATTGCAAAGTTCGCTCGCCTTAACGCATCGTTGAGGTCATCCACGGTACGGAAAGAGAGGGCGAAAGTAATGCATAGACTAATACCCATACAAATTGCATTAATTTACTCGAAATCGAATTAAAAACAAGGAAAGAAAATACGACAGAGGGCGAACGGACTACAATAAATAAAATTAGTGTCGAGTAATGCGACATTACGCGTTCTTAATTTCGTTACTGACGGTTCATGCTCTGGTGCTTTCTTCTCTCTTTTCCTTCCACCCTATAACACTCGAACCCCATGAAACGGCTCCGTTGGAGATACATTAACGGAAGATGCGGCGTTGATACATTGTTTTCTAATTCGATTTGTATCGATTGCACTTTTTAATGTCATCATTAATTGGGTTTATATAAATCGATTGTTTTTGTACAAATCGAAATAAGTTGTCTGGGCAAATGGGCTCTTTTTATTTTTAAATGTCATTTGACTAGTCAAATAGTATTTTCCTAAGGCCATTTCAGGGAAATGGACATTTAAATATATTAATAGAAAAATGATCCCCATATTGATTATTTAATTTGAAAAAATTGAAAAAAAAAACGAAAAAACTTATAAAACTAAAAAAAGGTAATCTCTAATAGCCCATGTGTAACTGGTTTAAAGCTACACACCAACCTCTGCAACCGATTTTATACATAATCTCGAAATAATAATTAATTTTCTCAAACTGTTTAATTATGTTTACGCCAATTATATTTTTTTAGTTGTTTAAGTGACATATCCTGAAATAAATGAATGGATCACATCACAATCTCAATAACCCTCTTATTTATTTTATTATTTTATTAAACAACAAATTAACTTAACGTAATAAATGTTCAAAGTGTTCTGCCCCACCTTCTCAGCTGTAAAAGCCTATCAGAGAATTATCTTCTAGCATTTCTTGGGTTATTTTGGAACATACTTGTGAAATTCCATCCTTTAATTCGTTGATGGATGCAGGTTCTTCCGAAATCCTCATTTGAAGCACAAGATTTTATGAAACTGAAATTTTTATTGATAATTTTTATTATCAAGTCACAAGACAATCCTTAAAGCAAAATAAAATAACCTTTATCCCAAATAAACTCTCATCTGTAGACCAAAACCATATTTTTGTTTGCCCTGGGACTCCATATTGAATTTTATTTGACATGTCGCTGAATTGCCGGATAACAATTCACACTATAAATACACGAACAAAACCAATATTTTGTGTACACAACCTACGAACGTCGGCACACTGTCAAAACAATTTTTTCCAAACATATTACTTACTAATATCATTTTTTTACGGTATTAATTTTATTTTCAAAGCGAACAAAATGTTTAGTATTAAATTTAATGTGGGCTATAAAATTTCCTATGTGCACCGTTTCAAAATTATATTTATGAGTGCATTCAAACGTGTGGTGTTCGCCACATTTCATCTTTAATGTTGTCATTTGCCTACTTGGATGCGTATTAATCGGTTATAAACTTACGAATTATTATTATGGTTTAGATGCTAAACACGCAAGATTGTTTACAAAATCTTTGAAAGTAGATCGTCGGGAAGTATTTAGTGAAATTTTAATATAAGACTTGAAAAGGGTGAAGTATGTTCATACTTGCAGTGAAGTGACTAAAACGAATTATTGAAATATTACTGTAAACAAATGATATTTATGGCATGAGTTGAAAGAGATTAATTACCTTCAGGTACATTGGTTCGTTTGTAAATTTGGTTTGCTCGATGTTATCCTAATGTTTATTTGACAATGTGACAGTCATCGGCAACAAAAGTGTGCTTAATACAAACAAACAATCATAAGTTTTTTTATTTTTCTTCTTTAAATTGAGTGATCAACAAATTTTCTGCAATAACCCTTGAAAATCCTGGTTCCATTTTTTCCAATAACACAAACAACTCAAAAGTACAACAATATTCAAAAAGTATAACTCAAATCAACTAACACAACCCCAAAAACAAAACATAATTCCAAACCTTATGACATCACTTGCCCCAAGGTCGAACGAATGTTTAAATTACCCTAATGTTTGTTTAAACTTTTTATTAAACTTTGTGACATTTATATTCAAAACAAAGCTGCACAAGGTGAAAAATTATCAGTTAGCTTTCAAATAATTATTGTATACCTAGGCGGTAAAGTGGCATTTTCTGGCCACTTGCTGAAGCCTGAAAAAAGCATTTTACTGCCGTGGCTTACACATAACTTTTTATCCCACACAATAATTTATTGGTAATATTTTTCTATAAAAATTGTATTCATAATATGAAGTTCATCACTGAGTCATTATTTTTTTAAATGATATTAAAAATTGGATTATTCTTGGTACAGTTAACAAAATAGTTTCCTTGCTTGGATAAATTTGATAACTGTACTTGCTCAGAAAAGGAAGTAGTTTAAGCTGTTGCCCCTATATACGTCTTCTATATTTTCTATTAAAGCAGTCGTCATTTTAGCATTTTCAGTGTATGTGGATTCATTGATAGTCGTAATTGAAGACCGCGCCTTATTGTTAGTGTTTAATAGTATATTAAGTATCAAGAACGGTAAGGGTTGTTTACCGGTCGACAGCAATTTTGCTGGAGACCGGTATTACCCTTAACGTTCGAAATGCTTATACCATTTTTTGCGCGATCATATTGAAATAAACTACGAATAAAATAATTTAAATTTCTTCGGAATGAACGAAATGTCAGAAGTGACATTTATACTTCTCGATCAGTTGAAAATACAATTAAAATTTCTTCGAAATGAGCGAAATGTCAAAAGTGACATTTATACTTCTCGATCAGTTTAAAATATAATTTGCATTTTGGTGAAATTGTTTTCATGCTATTTATTACTTTTTATACTGTTCTGTTCGTTTCTGTTCATTAAAAAAATATAGATCTTATTCATTTTTGTTCCTTTCGTGTAATGAATGAAGTAATATATTATTTAGGACCACTTAAATGTATGTAAGGCTAAGACGTACGTCTGTACGGTAAGTGAATCACTTACCGACGTGTTAGACTTAGAAACCAGTAAACACAACCTACCGTCCTGACAACCGATGCTGTAAATAAACAAAAAAGGTCGATCGCGCAAAAAAGTTTATAAGCGACATTTATTTTATTGACATTGACAACAGAACTGCTAACGATTTATTTTCACACTAACGTTTAATGGTGGAGTTTATTTGTCAATTAGGGCGTCAGATAGCGTGGAAACGTAAACTTTATTTTCTTGGCTGCGTAAAGCTGATGGTAAAATTCTACTTTCTCATAGTGTTGTATAAAAACATATTTGTTTTGAGATATAAGCATCTACTGATCCACTCAAGTTCCTATTAAAAGTAGCAAGAAACTTCATTACCATTATATTTTAATGTCAATAGATACTCTCTTGAATTCCTGATTGTTCTAAATAATTTTTTTTGTTTATTTTTAACCATTTTATCTATGGTTTTAAATGAAACTAACTGTTTCTAAATGACTCCACAATATATTTGTAAAAATGTGTAAATTGCAAGTAAATTATTGACAATTGTTTCGATATAAATATAATCGTCAGAATGACAGAAGTTACTTTTGACATGATGTATACTTGATATATATTTGGCTAGTCCAAATAGTGCCCTATCTAGTGATTGACTTAATATATATGAATAGAAAAAAGAAGAAGATTTTACAAATAGTAGCTTTGATATTATTAGCCCTATGGGGATATTCTGGATATCTTTGTCCCATTGAAGATCAGTATAACTGTGCAATGATATAGGAAACCAGGAAAACTATATCTGCTGATCTTTACAATTATTACTTAAGAAGACAGTTTAATAATGGAGAACTTCCTAGATTCAGCTGTTCATTGAGGACTTCATATTGTGGGTCAGTTAAGTGTCTTCTAATTTCTAATTCTTCGAGGAAGTCCAGTTCTTGCTTCTTATCACAAACATGTAGTATTTCTGGTTCTGTGTTAGGTGTTACTGAATGTTTAGTGTCAAGTAGGTGTTTTGCATAATGTGATTTATCTGGTTGTTTTAATCTGTATGCTCGTAAGTGTTCATTGTACATAATTTCAAAATTACGACTGGTTTGACCAAGATAGATAGCATTAGGTACAATGAACACTCATGTCAAAAGTAACTTCTGTCATCCTGACGATGATATTTATATCGAAACAATTGTCAATAATTTACTTGCAATTTACACATTTTTACAAATATATTGTGGAGTCATTTAGAAACAGTTAGTTTCATTTAAAACCATATGATGAGTAGATTCCACGAAGTGAGGGTTTATACAGTTAACTCATTTTATCTATTCCATTGGAATCAAGTCCTGGGGAATTTATTAAGTATCAATTTATTCTTATTTCATTGTAATGTGAGGTATCTATGTACTTTAAAAAAAAAAATTATTATTATTAATATTTTTGGCACCATTTCGCTGTTGAGAGATTGGGTGATTATCTCAACAAGGTTGTGCAACGCTAAATCTGTTGATTTGTCAGTTTGATTAAAATATTCGCGGATAGAAATCATATAGAGTGACCCGCCAGACACAGCCATCCAGTAATCTTCCAAGTTCTTTGGTCAGGAAACCACACAGCTAACAAAAGTACTATAAGTGTTCTAACATTAAAAAGCTAGATAATTTCAGCAATAAAAAATATAAAATGAAGACAGCTAATCTTTAGGACAATGTTTTCGCTTTAACTATTGTCTAAAAAAATAGAAAATAGTGAAAATGTCGAAGATTGTCTAACCTCTCTGAACCACTCGTCTGATTTACATACTTCTTTCATTCAATCCCACCAAATATTGTTATCTTTATGTTTATACATAAGAAGTAAATATTTTTTTTCATTCTCGATTGTCTCATTTACATTTCGACTTTTTTTCACGAAATGGCACATAACTGCCAATTAGCATTCACGTTGCCCGAACGATAAAAACATTTTATAAAACTACCCGGCCAATTAAATTTAATTCCACATGAAATCCGTACCGGTTTTGTATGCATCCTTTTTAAAATATTTTATTTGCTTTTTTTCAATAACATGTGCCATAAAAATCGTGGAAATGGAACACTCGAAACGCTAAATTAAAAAAATGTTTAATTTCAATCCAATGGACACTTATTTACAAGATACTAACATCTATCAACCCCGTTCTTTTTTACTTTTCCAACCCCTGTTAAACTAGAAACATCTCCAGTAGCTTTAAACAATATAATTGTTTCTTTGCAATCGCTACTTCCTAGGAATGGATTGGAAGAAGAGGCCATAGCAACATCCCAACTACCATTATTTATTGAATTATTTTGCTTCTTTGCCCCGAATGTCCCATCCGTCTATTCGGTTCCAGTACATATCACCATGTATAGAATTGAATATCTTAAAAAGTTACCTATACAGTGTGCTCATAAAGTAACGTAACCTGCTAATATTTCGATTTCCGTTAGGTTTACAACAAAAAATGTTTTTTCAAATAATCCAGTCCATCTGCAAAGTCGATTAGATGAATACAGGTCGCACCGTTGCTCCAAAATAACTTGTTAACATATTTTTTTAAATAATACACCATATTTATATTTTCAGTTTCTCATGATCTATTAAATTACAAATACAACCGTCAAGACCGAAATTCTAGGATTCCCACCGAAACTTGAAATCTTTGGCGAGAAACGTAAATTCTTAACGGGAAACCTGAAATTTTGGCGGAAAACTTGTAATTAATTAATATTAATGGCAGAAAAACCTACTACTTCTTTGACAATTTTTTTATAATTTTAGATTCAAACCAATGTAACTTTGGAATTATTATAGGTAGAATTATGCGGTTTTATTTGTAATTTAGTAGATTATGGAAAACTGAAAATAATAAATACCTACTTGGTGTATTATTTAAAAACAACGGTGCACCCTGTATTCATCTAATCGACTTATGCAGATGGTCTGGATTATTTGAAAAAACTTTTATTCAACATTTTTTTTTGTAAGCCTAACGGAAATCGAAATATTAGCAAATTACGTTACTTTATGTACACACTGTATATTATATCTTAATAATTATTATTCCACCTAAAATATACACTTTAGGTACTATCTGACCAGGCAAAAGTTGTTTCCAAGATAGAACCGATTACCTCAATTATTTGGGACCACCCGGTATAGTGATAACGAGCTAATTCACATTTTAAACTGGCATTTATCAGTAGAAACTTATTTTCAAATATCTAAGCTGTCAATTAGGTCTTTCTAACTTGAAAAATTAAGGTTAACGTGGTAATTACCAATAATTAACGTTTATAACATTTTTTTCTGTGAATATTATCAAAGGTAATACCACGAGTGCTTCAAATTTTATCGATAATTTTTTCTTTTTCACGAAAACTTGTTTATTTGGCAAGAATATGAAAACAAACCGATTGATAAAATCACGAGTCCGTTAGGACGAGGGATTTTATCTAAATTCGGTTTGTTTGAATGTTTTTGCCTCAAATAAACAAGTTTGAGTGATGGAAATAAAAAATTATGTGATAAAATTTGAAGAGCGAGTTGTATTTGGGAAGATTATTTTTTTCACAAATTTACAATTTTGTATTACCTGAAAGTTTAATATTCTCTTGGGTGATGGCACTGAATCGGTTTGTGTTCATTTTTCAGTAAACTTCGAAGCACTTTTAGTTGTCAATAATGACAAATTCAAAGTAAAATTATGACGTTTCGATGTAAACAAGGTTTTATCGATGAGGAAGCATAATTATCAGTATAATACCGAATGATTGGCTAGAATAATGTATTGCTATTGGTTAAAACCACCAAAATGTCAGATTTTGACATGTGAAAAAAATAATCAACAATATTTACCTATCTACAATACCTACAATACATAGACTACTTGAAATTATTATACTGTAATGTTTTTTATTATTTATTTGAACTGTTTTTACCGTGTGATGAAATTATACGCTCACTATGGCTAATTACTATTGATTTGTTGGAGAAACACTTACACACTATAATAACCTTAATTTATTTACACACTACTTAATGTCTACTAATTTATTTACACTCGGTATAATAATTGTCCTAATTTATCTTCAACACTATTTATATTCACTATCTGTTTACTCACTGTGGACTGAAACTGTTTTCCGGTTCACTGTATACTGAACAACTCCTCCACTCACTCAAAAACCCGCGTATATATAGTCCTTCGTAACTCCAGAACCTTCTTGAATATACCACCTCTGCGTATACTTTATAATTCGAGAACTTTCGTGAATAAACCATTGTATGGTACGCTTCGAGAACAGTCATATTATTATTACAGAACATATTACCTGCGAAAGAACCTTTCTAAAAAGGTCGCATTCATAGTTTGCGACAGGACCGGCTTCTGAATCAGTGAGTTCGTAACAATACGAAAAATGCTTCATTTATATTGAATACATATTTAGATTTATAGAGCTAGAAAAAAAAAATAGTAAGTAACATTTAAACACTATTGTTTCTAAAAGTATCATCCACAAAGAGAAATGCATTTTTGCAACATTTGGAATCAATTCCAGTTATCTCAGGTCTTATACCTCTCTTTTTGGTGAAAGCAACTATCTCAGCCTTGGCAGAACTAACTGCAAGTCCGTGTTCGTTACACCACCCATGTACCCTATTCAGA
>CAJUYI010003972.1:0-20450 GCA_910591695.1 Galerucella pusilla | reverse complement strand
TCATCATAAAATAGTTTTTTTTTCAATGGAGTGAAAATTAACAGAACACATTTACTGAACACGCATTCAACAACGATGCGGAATTTTTGGAGAGAAACTGGGTGCTGGAGATCTCGAGAGTTGTCAAGAATTTTTAATTTGCTGGAAACTTATTACACTGGATCTGACAGAATCGTCGTAATTACTTGAGACTTGAGACGTATTTCTTTCAGTACGTACTTGATTTTTCTTAATGAGACTTTCTGAGGCACAAGTGATAGGGAAGTTTCAATTTTTTATTATATCATTAAGTGGCATCTGAGAATCCCTTCCTCATGGCTTTATTTTCCACTACCAACTTGAAAAACATGGCTCAAGGTTCCGCGTTATTTGAAGCAATTCCAAACGACGTAGAACAGTATTATGCCCGAACAGAGACCAGAATTTAAAAACCTCATTGTTCTTGATAACGGTAGCTAGAACTCTACCAAAACGTTGAATTAGAAACTGTACAAGAGATTGTGGTCTAATTTTTCAAGGTAATCGAGAGAAAGAATATTATAATGGATTTCAATTTATCAATCTTTCTAAAGCAGGGTCCACACTATGCCCGGGTGGCCTAAGCCGCGTTGATGTAGACGCCCCGGGCGGCTTTGCCGGGTTAGAAAATGCCGACCCGCATAAAGTAGGTACAGATCAAAGGAAGCCGAGCCGAACAAAAATATATAGTGCCGAGCGGCCCCGAGCGGCTTCAGTTACAATTAAACCTCCGACCAAACTAGACGAATTATTTTATTTTTGACTCAGTTTGTTCCAGTAGGGTTTTTTATTGTTCATTTTAAGTGATGGAGTGGAATGACGAACAAGTTTTAGTGTTAATAGACTTATATAGAGAACGTCGTCTTCTATAGGATAGTTCAGATTCCCAACATAAATTAAAAAACTTCTAAAAAGTCCACCCGGGTCAACCCGCCCGGCCTACCGCGGCATAGTGTGGAATCTGCTTTATAATTTGAAATACGACAGTTTCGATATTGCAACTAATGAAAGATGTCTATGATGTGTTCAATTATTGATAAATGCCTCACAAAAAATAAAGAACAACTATTCCGACTATACCACTGTCCACTCTGGCAAAAGTCCATAATTTGAGCTACTACTACGACTCATACACTATATTCTCCAGATTTAGCCCACTAGACTATTCTCTGTTTTCAAATCTGAAAAAATTGCTCGACTGTTTTTTGGGACATTTTGTTTATTTTTTCTCGGTAGCGTTGGAATATAAATGTATAGTATATTAGCTATCAAGAACGGTAAGGGATGTTTACCGGTCGAAAGCAATTTTGCTGGAGATCGGTATTACCCTTAACGTTCGAAATGCTTATACCATTTTTTGCGCGATTATATTGAAATAAACTTCGAATAAAATAATTTAAATTCCTTCTGAATGAACGAAATGTCAAAAGTGACATTTATACTTTTCGATCGGGTTAAAATATAATTTTTGCGCGATCGATCATTTTTGTTTATTTACAGCATCGGTTGTCAGGTCGGTAGGTTGTGTTTACTGGTTTCTAAGTCGGTAAGTGAATCACTTACCGACGTGTTAAGGCCCATCCCCAATCAATTTAGTGACGAAGTGGCACTTTAACACACGTGCTGGGACAATGACGTTTAAACGTAAGTATCCTCAATTCAATTTCGTGCTGACATGCGCGCCGATTTGGAAGTGCAAGCTTGCAAGCTGTAAGCTTTCTCGGTGCGTGCCGAATTGTGTTATGCGCATTTGATCATGGGAAAATAATCTAGGTGCCCTAACCCTATTTTATTCTATTATGTTTGTAAACAAACATACATTATTTTCTAATATCGTAATTATATTAATTTATTGTCTTTGGTAAGTAGTAACTACTTTTATTTACAAGAATAATCACAGGTTGAACTTTTTAATTACCTCGTTACCTTAAAATAACAATGAAAATGCGCATGTGCGATAACATTCAGTCAGACTGTATTGACAGGATTGAGGATGGATATCCGTTTTACAGCACCCGTGCTGAAGTGCCACTTCGCTAGTAAATTGATTGAGGATGTAGCTTTAGACTTAGAAACCAGTAAATACAACCTACCTTCCTGACAACCGATGCTGTAAATAAACAAAAAAGATCGATCACGCAAAAAAATGCAGTTTAATTTCCCAAGTAATTTAATAAAAATGATAATGGCTTAGGCTTGAGATGCAATAAAACCATAAAATTTTACCGTGCAGACCAGCACTATACCTGATGAAAAATTGAAAATTTATAATGAAATTGACACAAAAGAGTTTTCAGGTAATAATTTATTATTCACCAACAAAATAAAAACGACCCTGTCACGGTTATTACTTTTATAGCTTTATCCATGTCATTATCCCGTCTCAGGTTAAGTCAGCTTCTTAGATCGTGAAAAGAACCATACTTCCAAGTCTTTTTCTAAAAATATTCGTTAATGGTATTGAATTTGCGAATCGAAATATAGTTAGCAGTTTTTAGAGTGTAAATCAACTCTCTGATGCTTGCAGAGTCGATTAACTTGACATTATAGTGTGTCATCGTTTCTCCATTAATGCGGATAATAAATGACATTTTCGGTATTATGCAGTGAAGGACAGATTTCTCATTTAACCAAGATTTTAAATATCGGTAGACCGTTGACTGACTGACATCAGTATCATCTAGCATTGAGCTACTACCTCGCATCGTATAAATGGCCAATCCTGAGATAATGTACGTTGCACAAAAGCGATTATCCAGTGTAATTTGCTACAAACGGATAGCAACAATCGGTTGTACATCACGTAGATATATATCGTCGGCTGTACATGGAATTGTTGATCAAAGTCCATTATCTTTTTTAATTCAATGATTCTGTTATGCTATATTCCAGAACAATTTTTCCCTACATTTATTGGTGGTTTTATTTTTGATACAAATATTGCTATAGTTAAAATAATACCCTTCTTGGTGTGCGTCATCGATTGTGACGTATATCCAGGTTTTCGGCATGTCGTTTATTTTATTTGCTATTTTGACGTATAGCTAACTTTAAATTTGATAAATAAGATCATCAGGATTGTATTCAGCCAAATTCGAAAAGGCTATGCAATTAATAATCACCAGCTTCTTTTTCTAACTGAAAATACTTGAGAACTTTCAAAATACTGATGTTTTTCCGTGTATTCATGCATATTTTTGTATTATTCATATAAATAAAACAATAAGATTAATATTCACTGTTCATAAATAATAATTAACCGTAAACAACAAAGTACAGACCTGTCAAGAACTGTCAGTGTGACAGTAGAAAAAGACGTAAGACTTATTGCGCTACGAATGTAACGCCTTCATAGTATTTTAAACTCTCGATTGATAGGTTGAGCTTGAGCGTAATCTAAACATCAACCAATCAAATTTTTGTAAGTCAAAGATTAGGGTTAACGTTTGTAATACATTTAAACGGTTCATTATTGTGATATTTTGATTAGGATTAATCACAGACCTGTCTTTTTTTCCATTTCTTTCTATGTAATGTGTTAGAAAGACATTAACAATCGATGACGCACACCAAGAAGGGTATTATTTCAACTATAATCAACATTCAATACAGGGTGAAATAAATATCACTTTCAGAACAATGGAATTAAACAATTTAATTTGTTCAAAATTTCATTATATTTGAACTAATGTTCAATTAAAACTTGTGATGCGCTTCGCTTACACAGTAGCTTTATCTAACCAGTGAAGGTATAATGAAAAATGTTCAACTTTTACATTGCATCAATATGGAATTTCACGGATATTGACAGGAGTATTAGATGTGTTATTCACAACCATATTTGTGATGCTGTCATTACTAACGTCATTGAAGGTTGGGAAATGTCATATTACACACCTTCACTTCCCACCCTCACTACCGCCCTTACTTCTCGCCCTCTAAAATAAAGTGTTCGTTGCCTAATATTATCTATTTTAGATGAATATTTTTTATATTTAAAATATAACACATTAATAAATATTATAATACCTATTTCTGGAGGGGTACAATCCATCAATCATTCATCGGATGACATTTTTCTCAATTTATTATTCGCGAACTTAATATCCATATCGGTCTTTATCTGACATTTATTTATATTGGTGACAGTTGTCAAATGTGATATTATAGGTGTGTGCAGAATGGAGCAAAGATTTATTGATTTTGATCGGGAAATGATTGTTGTAAATAAAATAGTAGGTATACAAACCTCGGTAGGAAGTTTCATTCCTGTTTCGAGATAATAGCTAACCTCGAAGCTGGGCGTCTCGGTTAACTAACTAATCTCTCGACAGTATTGAAACTCTTCCCACCTCGGTGTGTGATATACCATACATAGAATAAATAGATGAAAAAAGTGTATGAATACAAATATTAACAAAAGTATTGAATAAATCTACCTGGAAATTCATTAACAACACTCACACCTGAGCTATCTTTTTGGTGAATAGGTTTAATAAGGAAGAATGGTTGATATTTATTTGGTTGTTGAGAAGTTTTGTTTTTATTTATCTCAAGAGCTGCTAGGTTCTAGGTACATGGGGAATTCAAAGATCTGACTCGAAAGTTAATTGGTTTTCTGATAAATGATTTGAATAGTTGGAATCCAATTTTTTCTTTCCATGGCTACGTTTGTGTTCTGTAATTCTGAAAGTTTATATATAATTATGTCACAGTTGTCATTACCACATGTTAATTCATAAACAACTGATTTGTTTAATTTTGATGATTTACATTTGTTATTTTCAATGAGTTTGGATAAATTTTAATCGGTTTCAAAGTAAATATTTATGTCTAAAGTTTCTAAAAACTATTTAATTTTTGAGAATGGTCTTCCAAAGCATGTTGAGCTTCTAAATTGTCTATTTTTATTTTTATTACTTTTATATTTAATTCAAATAACAAGAACTTGTGTTGTTAGCCTTCTAGAGAAAATATCCAATGTGACCAATACAATCAAACTGTTGAGTGACTGAGTTGGCCTTCTTCACCAAGCTCTCCTCATGCTCATCATACCTTCGACTGGTCATCGACTGGTCATTGACACGAAAAATCCCATACCCAGTCATTCCAGAATTACAGATGACACCACAAACTCGCTTCGTTGAATAAGAAGTGATAACATGTTGGCCACAACTAATGACATCCATCCAAACAATATCCAACTAAGCTGGGATAGGCCGGAGGCATGGAAAAGCATCCGTATTCCACACTATCGACACTTGTTTGGAAATGAATGTCGAAAGGGGGTATGGAGGCCGGAAGATCCTCATACTCTCAGATAGTCAGGCAGAACTGAAACCTGTAGCATGTACCCAGATCAGATCTAGACTGGTCCGGGACTGCCTACAAAAGCTGTGGCAAACCATTATAGAGTAACTCTCAAGTGCAGCACGGTGGAGCATTATTTCCGAATATGAAGCATTGTGTCATTTGAGATATAGACTCCTAGGACTACAGCACCCAATGGAGGATTTCTCCAGGAAAGATCTAACGAAAAGGCTGTTAAACCTGATAAGGGCTACTAGTCTCTTCACATAAACGGTTCAGCAAAGAGAACAAGTTGCATAAAGTCTAAGGTTCCGAGGTCTTGAAAGCTCTGACTGGTGGTGCCGAATCAATAAATCAATCTATAAATTTGATGGCGATCTTGATAGTCTTTGCTAGGGGCACTAATTTTTCTCGTTTTTGTTTCCCGATACTTGCTTTTTGAAATACAAATATAATTGTTAAGGATGATCAAACACGTTCCAGTCAAATTTCCTGTAAGAGTTTTTTTGTCAGGTTCACGCGGCAGAATTCTCAATTTGGGATGACATTACAAAGAACACGTTGGCAGCAGAGATCTGAAAATGGCAAACATCTCTTCTCCGGTCTGATTAACTGCTGCACATGCTCGGAGCTGCGATCGCAGCGCTGCCGCGGATAGAAATAGCAATTGATTTATTTTGTGGATATGGTACGTAATAAGAAAATCAGTTCTGTATTACCAAATACTTGAAAATAAAAAATCACACCTCGCTGTTTTCCTCTGGTCCCATGTGATATATAAGACGATAATCTGATGTACAGAAGGGATTTTGATGATTTATTATCTTAAAAAGGATGAAACAATTAACTGTGAATAGGTATTATTGTAAAGAAAAGAGTGTACGTACTCGATAAGTATTTCATTATTGGAGGAGTGTTGAAATGAGTATCAGAATAAGCTATCAGGACATAGGCATTTTATGGCACCAGCCTGTATGTATGGATGGGTCATTTCTTATATGATCATATATTTGACACAAACGACTCCAAATTTTGTATTTTCAAAATAAAAATACTGACTCATCTTTACAAAAATACCAAAATTGTAGCATTTTATAATTATTTTTGCGCACGACTCTCGATAACCCATGTTTTCATTGGTAAATTCAGACATTGATAAAAGCTCAAATGTTTATTTTATTTTCCTTTATTTACCTTTCCGTCAAATTCCCACATTCACATTTACGCTTTTGATTTCCCCAATGGGATTATTGCTTTGCAATAATTTCCTAAACAGCAGATGTTTATAGTCCCACAGGCAGTAAAATTTACCACATTTCAAAATATTGAATACGTTGTAAGGGTGGTCCTTAGCTAATTGTACATAGAAGTACAGTAAAATCTCCACTTTAAAATATTGCGATATAAACCAACTAGCTTCAATAGAATGTAGATATTAAGAGAAATACAGGAAGTTGAACATGAAATTTTGTTTTTTGTTTTCTGTTTTTTTCTGTTTGCTTCACGCTTTTTGACGTGTATGCACAAAAATTTGATGGTGTGGTTTTTTAAATATAAAAAATTATGTTACATTGTGGATGCTAATAAATTCACCTTTCTCTTGTTAAAATGTTGTGGGTTGAAGTTATATTTTTTTACAAAAGTAGCGCCATTTTAAGCAGCAAAAAGCTTAGCGTACATTTATGCCGCATACGTGGCCTTTGTGACCCCCTTCTACAAAATACATTGCAATAGGAACAAGATTATGATTTCTTATATCCAAAAACCCCACCATCAAATGTTTGTGCAATCACGTTAATAACCATTGAATTATTGTAAAGAACAAGATTAATATCTCATGATGTCACCCTGTATATCTCTCAATATCAACATTGTATAAAAGAGTTGGTTTAAGTCGCAATATTTTAAAAAGAAGTTTGTACTTCACTTCCATGTAAGGACCACCCTGTATATCTGCTACAACTGAAAATCTATAATGTTTGCTTCATTATCTACCTCTACCCGATATCGATGGCTTAAGTGCAAAACGTCGTAGCCCACCAAATATTCATAAAACCGATTTTGGCACTCAAAGTTCAAAACTCAAAGCATTGAGTTGACTTTCTGGCAAATCATCTTAAGCCACAGCTACCTGATATAGCTATTTAACTAACAAGTGCGGAAAATGAATTTTCCCGCACGAGTCTGCCGAGCAGCCGAGTGCGGAAAAGCATTTTCCGCAAGTGTTAGGTACAATAGTTTTTCTACGAGCGTGGCGAAAGTCAACAGAACTAATCAAAAGTTGAGATATTTTTATCTGATTATAAGTGCTTATAGTTTATTGAGAAACATATTTTATTAGATTATTGATAAAGTAAACATAAAGTAGAATATTATTAACAATAATAGTTATATGTCAAAATCTCTTTGATTTTTCTGGTAACAGGTCCGTTTTCAAATTTTCTGCTGCCAGAAGAATCTCATCGGGAACTCCCTCGCTTTTATTTTCATCGATTCTCTCGAGACAAATATTAATTTTTAATGAGGATTCACTTATCCACGAGCAAAATATTTAAGAAATGCACTGACAGTTTTCTGACAATAAACAAACAAAAATGAAAGTAAATAGCTGGTCAGTTACACATGATAACTAAAGCATTTCGCAACCACCATAATATACCGACTTATTATTAATTTGATATATTGAGGTGGAAAATTATTTCCACACGGTGCGGGAAAATTAATTTTCCACACTAAAATGTGTGTGGAAAATTCAATTTTCCGCCCGCTTGTAGAAAGAGTTCATTTTACGCGCTATAATAGACCGTCAGCCCGCTGCAAATAAGCGTGATGATAGTTAAACGTATGCCTCCTTGAGATTCGGTAATTCTGCTCATTTTCATTAACAATCAAGCGAAATAAATATTTGCCCGTGGGGAAAACGACAGATAATTTAATTGTTATTGGTAAAAATTATCTGTATGCTTTAACTTCAATTTCTTGAAATAAACCTATACAGTTTCAAAACAGCTGACAAAGATGGAATTATAGGAAAGCATTAATTTCACTTTTCTCTCTACTTTTTTGAACGTTAAGATAATAGTTATTTACGTAACTAGTTATGAAAATTAATTTAGTTCAACTAATAATACACATGTTTATGTCTAGTTTGCATATAACAATACCCTAGTCTGCTTAATTCATTATCATATTTAACATAAATTATAAATAGACATAAACCATATAAGAGTCCCATTAAACTCGCTTTTGTAGTAAATACAATTTCCTCTGACTGCGCAATAAAGGCGCGCAACTGGCTTCATTTATAGCCAAGTAATTTCCTTCCCCGCTCAATTCAGATTTTGTTGCGTTTTGTAAATTACATCGTAAACTCTGGGTGAATTGATAAATTGACAATTTCTTTTATATTACATTCTAAACTTATTATTTTTTATTAGAATTCAAGTACCTCGACAACTATCGCCCTTGGCACTGTTCAAAATACATAACATACATAAATACACTATCTTCTACATAAAATAAGTAGTCATGTTATTTCATACATTGTGGTAGAGGTTAGCTGCTTTGAGGAATTTCAATATCCCTGGAATTTCAGCAGTGCAGTTTAAAAGTTCTTCCAGGTTCGGTTTCAGATCTAGGCGCTTATAATATGTTTTGGTGTATTCCTGGCAGTCGGTCAGAATATAATATTCTTAACGCTTAAAGCACTATTGCAGTAACGGCAGATGGAAAGGTTTTCAGAAGACATCAAGTGCGTACATCTGTATATCGTTAAGGGCTGTTTTGTTGCTGTGCCAAAAATTCTGCCAGGACTCCATGACGGATTTAGGAATAACAGTTTTATGTCATCTGGAAGTTGGAACGTTGTTGTGGTGATGGAAGAGGAGGCTTCTTTGGCATGGAGATCAGCATTTTCACTGCTAGTAATTCCAATGTGAGACGGGAGCCAGATGAGACAGACTGTTACATCACGAGCTGAGATAGTTTAACGGATGTCATGGATGTTTTGAACTATTGAATGGTCAGTGAAGAAAAAATTAAGTGAATTAATTGAGGAGAAGAGGAGAAGAGATTTGCTTAAAAGATTGGAAGATGCTATACAACTCACCAGTGTGAACACTACATGTTGAGGGCAACCGATAGTAACCTATTAGTTTGTGGTTGGTTATGAAGGAGCAGCCAAGAAGTTTTTGAGGCGTCTGTGTATAGAACTACATCATATGGTGTTTTTTCTAATATTTCCAAGAATGTTTTTTTGTTTGTTGGCCGATTCGTGTTTATTGAACTTGGTGAGAGAGGTATTGGACAGAGGAAGTTGTTTAGTCCCAACGATTATACACCCTAATCGTTGGTTTCGTCCAAGGAGGAATATGAAGTTGGGGTAGCGGAGTGGTCATTGAAAGGTCGGTATTCTCAAGTTATGGGAAAAGAAAGTGAGCAATAGATTTTATGCTACGTTTGGAAGTAGTGTTGGGAAAATGATGTTGAGATATTGATGTAAACAAATGGTGAACAGGGTTAGAAGGGTTAGAAGATATTGATGCTGCGTATGAAAGGAGGAGGGATTGACGTTTTAGGAAGAGGGGTGCCTCATTTGCTTCACAGTATAGACTGGCAGCTGGACTAAAACGGAAAGCAGAGAGAGTCGAAGGGCTGTATTGTAAACAGAGTTTAGTGATCGATGTTGGATTTGGAAGCTGACATGTAAATAAAGCTGCCGTAGTCTAGTTTAAAACGGATGAGGGCAGAGAGTTGAATGTCAATTCTAGAATTTTGCAATGATTAACAGCAGGTAACGAGGAATTATTAAAGAAGATTAGCGGTGTACTGGATGGGGATTCTCTCCTAAGTTTTATGACCTTTGAATAACTTGGAGATAACAAGAGATTACTGCGTTTTGCAGAAGTGGATGGAAGAAGCTTTTGCAGATGGTGGAAACGGATTTTCCATAGCAGTGGACAATTAAATCATCAGCGTATTGAATATATTTGAAGGGCGTAGGGTAGTTTATTGGAAGAATGAATAGGGTGCTTGCTTGAACGTGAAGTGTAGCCATTAGGAATGTCAAAGGGTTGCTAATTCAGACTGTAAGATGGACGTCGACGAACATTCCCTTCTGAAGTTTGTTTTGTATTCTCATGAAAGTTTTATATCAATAAATTATTTCCTTCCGAACATTTTATCATACGACCTTTTTTTTATTATATATATACAGTGTGTCGCATTTAAGATGAAGACACTCCCATATTTTCGCTGTCTGAAGAATTACAGATTCGGATTTTTGTAGAGTCATACAGGTTGATGGGCCACATTTCTTGAAATAGTCAACTGAAATCTGAACTTTAAACTCAACCTACTACGATTTCACAAACAGGACCGCTTCTCGATATTTTGCTTCGCGTTAGAGATATCGAAAAATATTATTGAAAAAGCTTGTTCAGAATATTATGTTAACCCCACATACCAAATTTTATCACAAAATTCGCATTTTTAATATTCTCATTTTTTACTAATTATTATTTATTTTGATAATTATTGTGTCGTGGAAATTAAAATCTTGACACGGTGTCATGTATTTGAATATTTTAGTGAAGTAAACAGCACTTTCAAAGGAATATTGATCAAATTAAACAATATCTTGTAATAATAAATATGGGCGGGCAAAAAAATTGAAAAATGAAAAATACGAATTTTTCGATGAATTTCGGTATGTGGGGTTGAAATGATATTCTGAACAACTTTTTCGAATATATTTTTTCGATATTTTTTACGCGAAGCAAAATATCGAAAAGTGACCCCGTTTGCGAAATCGTAGTAGGCTAAGATTAAAGTTCAGATTTCAATTGATTAACTTAAAAGATGTGGCCGATCAACATGTATGACTCTGCAAAAATTCAAATCTGTAATCTTTCAAAGAACGAAAATATGGGGGTGTCTTCATCTTAAATGCGACACACTGTATAATGCGCATCAATCACAAGGATTCTTAGCCCTCAAGAAGAATTTACCACAGATTAACATTAGTTACAAAAGTAAGTGAAACATGATATTAACCTAAATCGAATTACATTGTTTCTGAATTTACTGTAATATAAAACTATGAAACTGGATCGTCAAATTTTATTTAATATTTGAATGGATTTCAAAAAGTCCATAAGCCGAGGCACATCACAGTTTTCACCAAGTGACTCTCCTATTTGATCGGGGATGTCATGAATTTGCCTTTGTAGCCGGAACCCTCGGTTATTGATATTTTAAAACTGAAGAAAAGTTTGATTGTACAATCATGATATACGAATCATCACAAATGAATGTATCCCTCATAAAAATTCAAATGTACGTGCATGGTCGATGTAAATTGCTGCAAATAAAATTGTATCGTAAGGTTAATGGAAAGTTTTAAATCATCTCGCTTCAAAAATTTAATCATAAGCCTATGAGGATTGTCACTCCCGAAAATCACACAACGCTGCTAAAGAAGTTTTCACTTCAATGATACCAGTTTAAACAATTCACAGTATACACAAATAAAACTTCCTTTCTCTATGTTTTATAATAATTGCTAGCATTAATCACGAGCTGTTTCCAATTAATCCCACTAATTATTTGGAAAAAATATAAAAATTCTAGGATATTGATAGTTATATCGGATTTGAAATATCATCGTCAGATCCAAGTGCGATCTGACGATCTTTTTTCACATAGATAATACCTTATTAGTTTCTCAGTAGCTTCTCATATGCTTGAAATACCTGTGTGCTTGTGGAGTTTGCCTTGTGACACCTGGGCAGGTAGCAGGTGAGAAATTGAACAAAAAAAGATATAGTTAATGATACTCACTTCTCTTGTAGTATGGTATGAATAACTATTAGACAGTACAAACTACAGGATCTCGTAATGGCGATCGCCCTGATTCCGATTTTACTGTTCGACTTCTAGTCTATGTGACTCATGTCTACTGGAGTTACAGAATAAGACTGAGTGTTGTAATTATTTCTGTCTGTGAGCCCTTAGGCTCCGGGAATAAGGTTATGTACGGATATTATTGTTAGTCCCAATTGTTTCATAACCCATTTTCACTTCAAAACAATTCATGAACCAAACACGTGCTCTAAAAGAAAAATTGAAGAGTTATCATGTGAATTTTATTACTTTGTGTCACTTTATTCAGTTATGTCAATAAGAAAGTTCTAATTAGGTCATCTGGGTGCAAAGATCTCATTCCAAACGCTTTAGCGCTTTGTTGTACTCGTATATGTTACTTGACTATTATGTGAAATCGTTTCATGTATGATCCACTTATGTGGTGTTAGTAACGTTTGAAGCTTCCATAGATCGCTCTAACGGAAGTACATGTGGCAGTAGCGTTCACATCGAACTTTTATATTTTCCAGTAAATCCCATTTCTTTGTTCTCGAAGATATTTGTATACATTAAGCAACCAGAATTTAAAAAGGCTGCTCACGTGAGCACGTACTTCATTATACCGCCTACAAAAAACATACCTATCAATTTGTTTTTATTTTAAGAAATATCAAGTTTTGTTTGTTTATATGAAATTAGGTGAAAATAACATTTTTATTTTTGTATCTGATGATAAATAGGCATAAAATATACCATTATTGCTTCAAATAATATAATAGTAATCTGAATGATACAAGGGCGTCGACCCAGCACTGTAGCTTAACTATTCTGATGCGATAATTACAGTGAAGCAGTGTCTAATGAGGTCAGAACTTGGATGGGTGAGTATAATCTGCAGCAAAACACTACTAGGGTGAGACTGAAATTCATAGTTTGCAGACATTATAACAATGACCACGAGGTATAATTTTGATATGTTGTCTTTCGAAGGAAACCTATAGCCGAAGCTCTGAGTCAATAGATGTTTGGCTTCATAAAACACTCGTTGAAACACTTGTGGGCTTTTTCTGTTAGGGATAGTGTGCTCCCGACATCAGGTATCAGTGTTAGTCATACAAGGAGTGGCTAGGAACCTTAAAGGTTTCCTTTTCATACTATGCATGAGCTAAAGTTGTACAACCATCAATTATGTATCTATATATTTTAATAATCCTGATGTTATTGCTAAAATAAACTCTGTTTCAAGTATCTGCAACGTTTGGAGAGACGCGATATTGGCTGTAGATTCCTTTCTAGTGTCTCACTCTTAGCCAGAACTAAGTGAACTAATTGAGAGAAAAGGTTGGCAACATCCAAGTAGGTTGTTGCTTGAGTCCGAGCCAAAAAGTGGTTGGTGGAGAAGGTACTTTTCTCGTGTTTTTTGCATTTCTTGAAAGCCACTATCCTTTTGTTAAAGCGAACGTACTTGAAAGTGTTTATCCTGGGAATCATGATTACCTTTTGCAAATCCACTGAGAAATTTCCTGTGTCGTTATTTGGGCTTTCTGCTCTTTTTACGTCTCTTCGGTAGCTCTCCCTAGCCTCTCGAGCTCCATTTATGTGTACTTCCCACAGTGAATAATTGTTACAGTCGGGATTTGAAGTAGTTTTCACAAGGGCAAGAATTTTAGCAGCTCTAGAATAGCTTGGTGATGGCATGGTACAGTTTTTTAACAAGACACTATCTGTACAATAAAATATATTTGAGGTTAGGCAAAGAATGAATTCAGTGCAAACTAAGAAAGCCTTGACTACACAACATTTGAGGCTTTCTTCCCAAGTATGTCCACTTGAGGTAAATGGAACTTCGAAATACTAAAATTCAGGCCTTCTTGTTTTGCATTGTCATATAAGGTGCTTTTTTTGTGGATGGGATGAATTTGTATATAGGGTTATTAAATGGGGATTTATTTGAACAATATTGTTGTAAAGCTTTTTCACTAACAATAATTGATAAAAAATCTGTTCTTCAACTTGAATATGGCCCTAACTTTAAATCAGTTGAAAATTCACTTTAGACTTTTTTATTTTGAAGGCAGTATAGAGAAGAATGCTTTTATTTTTTAATTGATTTTCGGGACTGTTATTGGTTCGTCAATACTTTCATAATCAAATTGTCTCTTTCTTTGATTATTGAAAATAAATGGAAGAGAAAGTGAACAATAAATAATCTGTTTTTTTACCATTAATAGTTATTTACGTAACTAGTTATGAAAAGAGCAATATTGTTTCAACAAGCGTAATATTTATTTTATAATATTCAATGAAATCTTCAATTAAAAGGGTGATATTGAAGTGGATTCAAATGGTGCTAGAAGTATTGTTACTATGGAGTATTCACCCAGAAAACTTACTTTACTTTGACTTACTTTAAATAACTGTAACTGTGTCCTTGATCATGTTTTTTTTCAATGATCATAAATCTTAACTATTGAATTAAAATAATGAAATAATTGTCAGTTTTGACAGTACCTACCTAATTAATAAATGATTCTTTGAAACTCATGTAGTATCTCTATGTTTAAACTCAAACAGTTACGTAAATTTTTTACATAACTACTTTTCATAACTGATATATGAAGGTTATGAAAAATGTGACGTTACCTAAACGACAAGGAGTGACTTAAAGTGTTACATTTGATAGCGGAGTTAGATAAAAGTATTGACCAAATACCAGGAATAAATAAAAAACAAGTTAAATAATACCGTCAGGAAGCACAGCATTAGAAAAAAAAGTTGCACTGTTTGTTTATATAGCCAAATTGCCGCCCTTCAATTTTTGCCGCCTGTGGTTTTTGCCTACGTTTGCTACATAGTTGGCGCGGCCCTCCTACTTTGTTTCTAACACAAACTTGTTACCCTACTCTCATCATATTTTGCTCGTTTTACGTGCTACAGTGGATATCGTGGAAGGTTTAAATAATAATTAACCAACAAACCAGCTGGCAAGCATAATTTTAGCAATTAACAATTGTTATTTCAATTGCAAACTGTGAGCGGTCTTTCAGCAAACTCAAGCGTATTTTGTCTCATTTACTTGCTTCAGTGAGTCAAGATCGTCTGGGTCAAAAGAAAAACACTTGAGAAAAATTAATTGTGAAAACGTGATTGACGAGTTTGCGACAGTCAAATCAAGAGGGATTAAATTTTTGTAGACTATGTCAATTCCTGTCTTGTATAATTAGTAGAGTTTATTTTATATTCTTAAAAAAATTGTTTTTATTCTACACCATGAGAAAGTTCAATATCACCAGCTTTAAAAAGGCGAGAAAAGTACCTTTTTCCCGGTTAGCCGAGAATAGTATATATTCTTCAACGAGTGCAGAATGATGGCTATTATTCACGCGGATGAAGTTTCCAAAACGAGGGAGCGCAGTGAGTGAGTTCTGGAATTATCCAAGTGAAAAATAGCCATTCTACACGAGTAAAAGACTATACTTTCCCCACGACTAAAAAGAAAAAACTCCCAGTGAGGATCGAACCTCGATGGTCCGCGCCATAGTCAACCACCACTAGGCTATAGAGCATATTTATAAAAATGTAAAGAGTAAATATATATATACGTAACTCATTAATTACCTAAGTTGGAATTTACTTCAAATTAAGGTCTCACCTAAATAATTCTCATTCTCAACTGTTTTGTTGGGAATTAATTCCAAATCATCTTTACTGCTTGTACTATCAAATTCTGAAAATACGCTAATTCCATCGTCACTCATTTTTACATTGAACTTTCTTGATTGCAGCAAGATTAATATACCGTAACGTACCAAACGCTACACAAAACATTAGCTAGAAAAATTGAAAATCGAAATATGGGTCAAAACGCTTAAAGGAATGCAAGAAACACAACCAAGCTAAATGACAGATAAAACAGCTGTTTAATGCAATACAGTATCAATGCGCAGGCCAGTCCAAACAGTATTCAATTTGAGCCGTGTATCGAAATTACCGTTCTGAAACCGTTACATAAATGATCCAAAGGCAGGCTGGAACGCGAATAGAATCGTCCGGTAAACCATCACGTCGCGGATGGAACGCATTTTAATCACTGCGCATGAGCGTGATCGTCATGTTACGGTTTTTCGACGGGCTGGAACAAACCGTTGGTGTGAGGTAAATACAATTTTTATATGGAATATTACCAACAATTATTGTGTGGGATAAAAACAGTACTGAATTTCATATTATAAAATAAAATTTTCAAAAAAAGAATATCACCAACAGTTATTGTGTAGGATAAAAAATTATGTGTAAACCATGACCATGACAGTGCTTTTCCAGGCCTCGAAAAGCGGCCATATCTTTTATCAGCCTGAAAAACGCCATTTTACCGCCTAGGTTTACAATAAACTTTTGCGCACAGTGGTCAAGAAGTTTCCCAAATTTGGGAAGGGTTCGTCAGGTAGTTGCTGCCAGGGGATTAAGTCTCTGTATAGGTAAATTGCGCACAGCGGTCAAATTGCATCCTTCGTCCATAAAAATATCGGAAAATAAGAAATAGAAAACTAAAAAAAAACAAGAAAACCCAGGCCCACACCCGGTTGATCGAAGTGTATATGCAAAAACTAAACTGATCTATGTACCTACGCCTCAAATTATTGTTACCGTAAAGTGTTTAGGGGATAATCCTTTGAATCTCTGGTAACTCTTAAGACTCGTGGAATCGGTAGAAAATTGTGTGCCATTTGCCCAGACCCTCTTTAGGGTCACTTGTGTGCAATTTACCTAACATTTTGGGTATACCTGGCTATAAACTGACCGCTGTGCGCAATTCACCAACCCCGATACCAGAAGCTTAGAAAATGAACCCTATAAATAGTGAAATTTTGAAATCTTTTTGTGGGCTCAGTGAGCCCCCAGACTCTGTCGGTCCGTGAAGCCGCGCAGACTTTGTGTCATGTCCCTGGGCGCAGTTAAGTCTAGCTAAGCCACAGGTCGGCACAGGTCTGTGCACAAACAATAACTAAAATTGAATAACTGTCTAACATCTCTTTTTTTTTCAGACATCGCTGTAGACGAGACTGATAACAACGATATCTGTTTTGGTAAGAATAGTTTAAATAACCTTTATTCGAAAAAGAGAACTAGACATATTGTTAGTATGTCAACCCTTGTATTGTTTGTATTGAAAACCAGAGATGTTTAATTACTCCGAACTTCATTCGTGGGCAGTGAATAAAATGGATATTTTATCACAGACATTTTGAAGTTTACGGAATTAATACTGTAACTGTTTATGGTAGCGGAAGCTGTAGTGATTGAGTGATAGTAAAGTTGAGGATAGTTGAATGTATACTGTTTATGGTCTGTTCCACCGACTTCTATTAAACCAACTTTAAGCTAAAGTAAGTTTAAATGTAAATTCTGCGTTATACGATTTTGTTAAGCCGGTTAAGTGCTAATTAAGTCAGCTTGAAGTTGAACGGTGAGATTGAACTGTTTAGTACACCGTCCAAGTAAATGAAAGTAAGTGCGCATACCTTGAGTAGAGGATGTATTGGGACACTTTTGTCACAATATATTTTCATTAATTTGTAATGATGATTTATGAATGATAGACATTATAGAAAACTGATTTTCAAGACGAATAATTGATTACACTTTTCCTGGGAAGTTTCGTTTCTACAAATAAGCAGATATTAGCATACTGGAACGAATTGAAATGTCCATACATTGAAATTTGTCTTTAAGCATTCAAGGGAAGAATGGTCCTGCACTATTACATTCTGAAACAGTTTCCTGTCATGATTGTTGCTTCTTCGCTAGGTAAAAGCCATCTCTTCTTTTATTTAGGATTATTATAATGCCTGAGTCAAGCCAGTCAAGGTCTAGTGTAATCAGTTTCAAAATGTATGGGAATGCCTAGGTCAACCCAATGAACCAGTCGAGAACAATATGTTGATTCCAGGAAACACTGGAATGGAAGAAAATGATGAACTAGCAAAAAAGGGGACTGGAATATCCTTTTGGGGGCCGGTACCCTTTTGCGAAATCAACTCCAATATAACATGGACGAAATAGGCATTGCCGGGAAAAGGACCATTGGAAAGATCTAGTAGGGATCCCACAATCAAAAAACTTCCGGGCCACTACAAACTGTTGAGATAAAATGAATGTCTCAGACAGAGTTCAACTGGGTTTCAACAGGGATTCTAACTGAAATTCTGTGTTAGGAAATAAGAAACCTCCGTACGCATACTTGCGAATTTCACCGCAATTCAGAATCCCATGGTCTAGCTCCTTGGGGGCTACTGGATGGAAGAGGGAAATATAGGTCTGAAGGAGCTACTAGTTTCTGAGACATTCCTTAGGAAGCTGAAGCAGTAGCAGCAGCAGTAGAAGCAATACATTTAGGGTCTAGGTCTCATTGAATGTTACTCCAATATACATACTCAGCGCTGGTGAAATTGGGAGATTTTTTGCACTTAGCATTTATTGCTTCATATCACAAATCACAGCGACATTGAATACTGAACGATAATACCAAGCAACAGCTAGCACGAACATATCAAAATATACAAGCGGAAGCATCAACTAAAAGTCACTATTGACTTAGAACGCTAGGAAGAACTAAGCAGCTTAACTTAATGATAATTATAGATACAGTCCACAGAGCTTGAACTCACTTGAAAATATGTATTGGCTTTTTTTTAAGGGTGGAAACCTGCATACTGGCGCCCGGTGGCGTATTGGCATTGTTTACTATGCTGTAACGCATGCATGGTGTTGCACCGCGTTAAATAATGACTGAACCAATGCTCTCTCTACCCAGATATATCTTACCACGACTGAAGTTCGGAGAGGAGCACTGCTTAATGCTTATAGCTTTTGTTAGAAGACTTAGAGTCTCGCAGACGTCTAATTTTTTGCACAGAGCCTAAAAATGATGTGCTCTTGCTAATGGTGAAAAAATATGTAAATGAGCCCATTGTTGCACATTTCTTTCTTGGGTGGCCTACCATTGGTTAGGTTGGGTTAGGTCTTGCGTAACTGACAACACCCAAAAAAGTCGGTGAATGGTACAAGTTGGTGCGGCCGTGTAGGCGGCGACGTGCGCTCAATGGCGAGTTGGAACGCGGTAAAAAATGTCTCGAGAATGGCAGTGTACCAATAATACAATAGTTACTACCTCTAACACCTGCCTGCCAGCCTCGTTCTATCCTTTCATGGTAGTGTGAGATTCACTCCGATCCGGACGCCGTAATGCTCGGTAGAACTGCACGCAAAACCACCACCGCTGTACGTAGCTTTGCACACAGAAATTATTCCCCATCATCCAATTTTTGCTAACTTATATCCTACGTTTCAGCCCATTTATGAGAAAACTAAATTTTCTTAGAAAAATAATAATATTACACCGAAGCGGAGACATACATAGGAATAAACATATTGTCATTCATCAGATTCATTTAGGTTGGGATATTACATCTCACTTTTTGTACTCGAAAAGATTGAGAAGGGTACGGCTTAGAGCAACAAAACATCCGTAGATATGCGCGCTATTGCGAGATAAGTTCAAAATGAAATCTCTTGTAAAGAATTTTCGTTTTTATCATCATGCTCAGAAAAAGGGAAACCACTTTTTAAGGATTTATTAGAATATTATGAAATAAGTAGAGACCATAAATCTCATTAGACCAGGCAAATTTATTTAAGGTAACATTACAACGGTTTGAAGAAAAGAGAGCTTGGGAACAGTCGAAAGTTATGGCTGTTTAAAATGATCTATTGCAGCTGAAAGAATTTTTTTCACGATACTACTGCTAGATTAATAAGAATGGCAGTGTAAAGTGCTGCGCAATTGGGTGTTTTTCCCTGAATACATTTTTCTTTTTTTTTTTCCTTTTGGGAGCCGTTCTTTTGCCGTGAGTACAACAGCCTATTGGCTTATTGTGCTTTATTCCAACATTCAGTCTACCCACCCCTGTATCTTCAAGTATACGATATAGGTCCACTTGATGTGTGCCATATCTTCCAGGTAGCACATTGGCTTCTCCAAAAAGTCAGATAAGATATGCGTCATGATCTCGGTCTCCTTGGCCCAAAGTCTGCAGCTGAGATCCTCGTTATATAACCCATTTTATTTCATTCATATTACCAGGGCATGATCTGTTAGATAGGCAGTAATAATTATTAGCCGATTCCTACTGATAGTCAGTAGCTCTTTGGCCGCAAGGAGACGAAGAAGTGGCTGAGGAATCAGCACCTCGCTCATT